>SPJY01001389.1:1657083-1724430 GCA_005191435.1 Raddia distichophylla
TATAGACCATTCGTCTTATTCAAAAAATTAGTGCAAACATGCAAAAATATAAGTCATGCTTAAAGTATGTTTAATGATAAAACAAATCACCACAAAATAAATAATATTTACATATATTTTTTGAATAAGACGAATGGTCAAATAGAATATCCAAAAGTCAACAGTGAACTACAATTTGGAACGAAGGGAGTAATTAATAGGCCCTTATGAAAACTGTGGATTATAATCGAAAAAATGCAATATATCTTTGTTCAGATGCTTGGAAAGACAAAAATAATTATGTAAAATTGGGTTTTTTAGACTTTCGAAAGAAACATTAAAATCTTTAACATAAATACAAAGAACCAATCCGTTTATCTTTTTTTTTAAAAAAAAAAGAGACTAAAGTCTTAGGCTATAATGTTAAGTACAAACGAGACCTTCACATATGCTCCACCAAGACCACCAAAGAAAAGTAGAAGATACCAGGCTGAGCGCTTAGATGAAGCAAAACTAGGCATGCATATCTGTCTCTCTATCCTTTCACTCAATTTCACAATTAACTATTCTCTCTATTTTTTTAAAAAAATCACACTTTACACTGCATTTTAAAAGATTTATTTGATCTACATTAGATATTCTATTTAAAACCACAGCATTTCGAAATGACTGCTAAGGATGCCGCATGGGGAGGTTACATCGGTTAGAATGAGACCGAGCTTTGCCCTTCTCCGGACAAGAACGTCCTCGTGAGGGAAGGATCAACTTAGGCCCTCTTTGATAGCTTGTTTAGTTTTAGTTTAGTTTTTGTTGAAAAAATTTGACCACCTTTGAAAGTGGTATGAAAAGGCTAAATAAATTATTAAAAATATTTTTGAGATCTTTGAGAAAACCCTACAAAGTTATAAAAAAAAATATTTTCAAAAAATAAAGTGAATGGTGTATATAAAAATAACAAAAGTTGCATTCCAACAAAAACTAAACTAAAACAAGCTATCAAAGAGGCCTTTAGTGGTAAAGACAATCTAGGGGCAAATTCATGACCTTCCTATTTCGGTCCAAGGAGCTCCAATTTCGGTCCGAAGGCCTCTCGAGTAAGGCATGAAAGTAATATGTTTTTGCTACCTCCGGTCACAAAAATAAGTCGCCGTTGACTTTTGGACACGCCTTTGACCATCCGTCTTATTCAAAAATTTAGTTCAAATATATAAAAATATAAGTAATACTTAAAATGCATTTAATAATAAATCAAATCATGGTCAAAGGCATGTCCAAAAGTCAACGGTAACTTCTTTTTGTGATCGGAGGGAGTAATACTTTGACGGTGGCAAGTAGATCATTTAGCCAAAAAAAAACGTAACACTACTTTTAAATATTCAAATGGGCATCCTCGTTGCTTCGCTGTAAAGACTTCTATGTACGTGCACGTAAAAGGGTTTAAGACCTCTAAGAAAAAAATAGGCAATATAGTTTAAGAAATTTCATAGTACATATTAGTGCAAACGAACTTTGCACCCCTTTCAATCTGGATACATATCCCTGACATTGCAAAGCACAATGATCATTGTGAGGGGAGATGTCAAGGAAGCGTTGTAGCTACTGTAGCAAAAACACTGTACTCAGGGATTATAAATAATAGTAGCCATCCATCCTTGATCCAACGTCTCACGACGTAGCAATTTCAAGGTACTGTAGATCCCTGACATTACAAATGCGATGTCAGGGGATCTCGATCCTTTTGATCTAATGGCTTAGACCGATTGTTATTTCTTATACTACCATGGTAGTATTTATAAATATACTACAAGAGTCACTACAGGAATCGCGCAAAATCTCGACGGCCGCAATAGTTCTCGACGGCCAAAAACAAACCGTCGATATAACAGCGCTAATATCGACGGCCGAGAAAAAGCCGTCGTTATAAGGAGTCTGTCTCGACGGCCACGTATAAGCCGTCGATAAAAGGTCGATTTAGCGCGCGGCACCCCATCTCCAGTTTTTGCGAGCGCGGGAAATAGTCTATCTCGACGGCCAAGAGTGAGCCGTCGATAAAAGTTATGGGCCGGCCCATGATTCAAGAATCTTTCTCGACGGCCCACACTTGGCCGTCGAGATAGAGGGGCTGGTCCAGACGACCAGGGAATTACTGGGCTGGCCCATTTGATGGTTTCATGATTTTTTATGACATATATATATGGGTGTGCGTTTAAAATTATTACATTTCATAGCAATTTATATAAATGTTGGAATTACTAACATTTATATTGCAATGATGTTTACATATAGGTTTTTGGATCCAATGGTGATTTACAAAAATTTTCGGTGCATCGGTTAGACGTATCCGTACAACTCTATAGAACGTTCGATAACTCGCTAGACGATATGCCCCCCTACACATGAACCGGTTATTCCTGATAGAATTTCAGCGCAAAATTTTTTTGGGTGGTGTATATTCACGTGGTGAGTAAGACTAGCAAGCATGATTTTTTTTAAAAAAATTCTATGTTATTTAAAAAAATAAATAAGCACAGTTGACCATCGTAGGGGGTATGCATACATATGCAAGATACCCAAATCAATGTCCATTGGAGACTTGGATATCAAGCATCTCCAGCACCCTTTCCAACCTAATTTACTATCGTACCCCCTATTCGATGCAACAGTGCTTTTGGGCCCTAAACACAGTGGTGCTACAGGAAAGGATCCTTGTGGCCCCAGCCACGGCTCCATCGTTGCCACTAGTATAGGAGTAGCAGGATTTAGGCTCGGCCTCGTTGTCGGCCTCCCCGTCACCGTGTTCATCTACCTATGTGGCCTTTTCCGCTATAGCTTCGTTTGCCGCGACCTCTTCCGCTTACGCCGTGATTCCCATGGCTTCCTCAACATAGGCCGTGTTGGCGTGGCCCCGTCGGCTCCCACTATGGCTTCGCCCTCCTCTATATCGAGCTCCTCGTTCAGGTGGGTGTTAATGGCCATGTCGTTGGCCACTTGTTCCATTGCTTCTTCGGTGAGAGTGAAGTCTTCTGTCCAGGCCCGAGAAATGGCGGCGTCGTTCGTGATCTGCTCACCTATGCTCGCAACACTGATCTCTCTCCATGGCTGCATCGATGGTGTCGTCGTCATTGGAATATGAGGCGTGGGAGGAGATGGAGGAAGAAGAAAACATTGTGCTTTAAGGATCTGGATGAGCTCACACCAATCCTAAGTTCCTCAATTTATAGATTCGGCGTGATGACCTAGCTCCTATGCTCTTTTTTCACGCATGGACCATGTTCACATCACTTGGGAAACTTGCAAGGGGAGTGCAATCGACCTGCTCGGTTAAGTTTGCTTCCTGTGCAAAATGCTCACATTGTCACGACTTTCTGTCTTCCCGATGACGGACAAGTGTTGGTCTTTATACCGCAGTCAAATTGTCTTTGACTATGAGCTCGGATAAAGCATATCGCTTAAAATTCAAACACTCCTTAATGATTTTTGCCTTAAGGAGATTATTTATCTCACTCAAGCCTCGGGGACTAATTGTTGGTGATTGGATTACACATGCTGATGTCATCTAATCTCACCCAATGGGTCCAAAGTGTCCCCTGGCCTCAGGCTTCGGGAAGACCCAAGTCATCTCTCTGAAGGTGATTGAGCTTTGCTTACCCTAGCACAAGCCACCTATGGCCCAAGCCCCGAAGTTCCTAGTTGATTCCTAGCCCAAAACACTATCCGTCAAGAGCATCGACCTTGTTGGTTCTCACGGGCTATGGATATGGCAAGAATTGTGCACCGGTTGCATTATGCCACCTGGTCCATGCATATCTCTAAGTTCTTGCAGTTTTTGCTATCTATAGGATCAACATGCTTCCCAAGACAACACTACGTCAATACGGAAGGACTTAAGGCGTCTTGGATATCAAGTTCGGCTCGTATTTGGTATGGACTACATCGACTTAGGATCTATTAACCAGCACGTAGACACTATATATATCCCATGTATTGATCCTTATAAACATCCATACAATCCAATCTCATATCATTGATCCAACACAACCACACGTACACCTCATAGAACAAGCCCTACAATTGCAATTCTCGGTGAGATCTGTCCTCGTATAGTAGAAGCAACACCAATTACTGTCTTAATCTTGACATCTTTCTGCGAGCCCAAATCAAGATCCCCCTTGTACTCATACTCCATATCAGTAAAGGAAAGTTGGGCATAGAGTTAATTACTTCTTCCATGATGGACCTATATTATCGTTGATGAGAAACACTACAATAACTAGGATTATGAGCAGTTTTAATATATTCTTCGAAAGCAGGTGAATCATCAAATCCTAAAGGTAAATCTTCAGAAGCAATTAGTGGACACAATGCCTCCCTAGCTACCTTGGGATTATACTCCCAATTACTTACCGAATCATCAGAGTTGTAGCTCAACTGTTGCTGTCTCATTTGAACACCTTTCTTCTCCTTACATGTTGCAATGTGCCTCTTCAGATGTCCCGTACACGAGCCTGTCGTCGACGATAACTCCTGTCCACAAAATTTACATTTAGCCGCATACCTCACTAGCCTGCCGTCCACAAGGTGCTTCAACTCCTCGTAGTTGTTCCCAGTCGAGCCCGCTTCGTTCCGACGGTATCGAAGCCGGAAGCACAAGTTGAACCGGATCCTCAGTTACTTGAGTTTCCGTTTCTTCAACCGGCTCCGGTACACTTTGACCGCTTGATTTATAGTCCTTCGGTCTTAATCCGAACTGGCTAAGGTGAAATTCATCGTACCTATTTAAGAGAGAATGGGGTTTGAAGTGTGGATGACTGATGAGGGGATGGGTACCTATTTATAGGAAAAAAATGAGATTTTTGGGATTTTTTGCTATTCTTTTTTGAATTTTTAAAGATTCAAACGGCTATAAACGACTATATTCACAATGGATATAAAAAAGCGAATCTAACGAATTGGCCTGCCCGGTTCACTGCAACGTGCCACGCCCAGCCGTCGCCACGCGCTGGGCCACAACTGAGTAGCCGCCCGGTGCCGGCACATGCCGCGCACGGATTGGCCGCAACGAGCGTTGGGCAGGAAATGGTGTGGGCGTTGGCGCGTAGTGCGCAGAGTTGGGGCCCGTGGGACACGTGTCCTCGCCGTGTTGGCCGGGGCAGGCGGCCCACTTAGGGTCTACCACGTGTCGCGCGTCGTACGAAGAGAGAAGTATTCTCGACGGCCCGTGGCCGACGAGATAGACCTTTATTAGGCCGGTTGGTTTCTAGGACTTAGGCATTTCATGCCTAAGCCCCAGTCTCCACACCGCGTCTGACGCTGTCGCCGCCTGATTCCGCCGCCGCCGCCCCCGCGGCGCAGCCAACACCGCCGCCGCCCCCGACGCGCCGCTATCGCCGCCTCTTCCCCGTCGCCGACACCACCCCAGCCAGGGCTCCCTGCGCCGAAGCCGCGCCACCGCCGCGCTACTGCCTCGTTGACGCACTTCTTCGGAGGTACGTGAAACCCCTTCGCGCCATTTTTTTAAATTAATGTAGCTTAGTCTCGATAGTCCAACACCGTCGAAAATGTAATTAGATATGCCATTAGCAGAATTAATTAATTATTTATGAAATTTATAATAATAATAATAAAAATAGGTAAATTAGAAATAGGTAAGTTAGGGTTTATGTGATGTTAGTAATTTATTATAATAATGTTTGTATTATATTTTAGTGATAATGTTACTTTTTGATAATATTATAATTTTAATAATGTATGTTATTTAAATTGTTTGTGTATGTTATGTTAGAAACGCATGTCACCTAGCCGT
This sequence comes from Raddia distichophylla, assembly GCA_005191435.1. Taxonomy (NCBI): domain Eukaryota; kingdom Viridiplantae; phylum Streptophyta; class Magnoliopsida; order Poales; family Poaceae; genus Raddia; species Raddia distichophylla. The sequence goes on from SPJY01001389.1 coordinate 1,662,866, forward strand.
ACGTCACCCTTTCGGGAACAGCACAACGCGTAAGGAAATTAGAACGGTGATTCGTTCGTTTCCATTACGGGTTGTGTAAAATGTTTCCGAATTGTCCAGTGGACAACCTGTTTGTGGCGTCCCGGTGGACAGCCTGTTTGTACCGTCCTAGTGGACAGACTGCGAATGGCCGTTTGAGCATGTCTCGTTGTGATGCCAATGGGTTAGAGGCAAAATTTAGACGGTATGACCCTGTAGTTTTCCTGTGCATAACATAAGTGCTATTTAGCGGAATTTCGGCTCTGTAGCCATCGTTGCACTAGGAGAACTGTAGGGTTATGCTGCCGAAATTTTGTCTCGTTCCCTTTCGTCTTCACAACGAGATATGCCCAAGCAATCTTTCGTGGGTGGGTTTAGAAGCCTTCCTATGTCTATTGAAAAACCCTAACTTGTAGTTTATTATGTTAAGAGCGATGGAAGAAGATAGGAGGTGGATGTACGTTGGATGGAGAGCGAACGGACAACACTTAGATGAATGGTATGAGAAGGCTAATGCATTCGTGGAAAGTGCTTTGCAGGCGACCCCTAACCTTGACGCCGCGTATGTACATTGCCCATGTACGGAGTGTGGGAATTGTAGAAAGAGAACGCGCTATGACATGGGAATACATTTGTGCAAGAATGGGTTCAAGGTCGGCTATCATCGTTGGGTTTATCACGGTGAGAGTGCTCTTGCGCGCCTCCCGTTCCGGACGAAGGATTCGATGAAATTGATCGGATGCAAGACATGATGGATGACTTCGGCCATGATTTTGATGATGAGGAGGCAACAACCTCTTTGACCAAATTCTTAACCCTTCTGGAATCCTCTAAGTAGCCGTTGCACGATCGAACAACCGTAACCCTATTGTCTATGGTTACACGGATGATGGCTGTGAAATGAAAATACAACTTCTCCATCAATTGTTTCGATGAGTTGTTGGGGTGCTTAGGCGATGCCCTATCAGAAGGACACAAGATGACCTTTAGCTGGTACGAGTGTAGGAAATTACTTGCTGGTCTGGGAATGCCGTACGAGAAGATAGATTATTGTCCTAAGCATTGCATGCTGTACAATAAGGGTGATGCTGCCAAGAGTGTTTGTGATTATTGTGGGGAGTCTAGATTTGTTGAGACTGTCGACGGTAATGGAGAAAAGAAACAAATGAAGGTGGCGAGAAAAGTATTGCGGTACTTTCCGTTAAAGAAATGACTGCAACGGTGTTTCATGACAGAGGAGACCGCACAATAGATGAGGTGGCATAAGGAGGGTAAATGTGCAAAACCCGGCGTGATAGTTCATCCGGCCGATGGAGAAGCATGGCAACACTTTGATAAGGTGTATCTGGAGTTCGCAGTTGATCCAAGAAACGTGCGCCTCGCATTGGCCACCGATGGGTTCATGCCTTTTAATATGATGGCTGTCTCGTACTCATGGCATGGTTTTGGAAACAAGCTGCTATTGATGCTAGCTTAAATAATGATCTCCGTCAAATGTCACGTGGATATATAAGATCTGTGAAAGTTCATAACCGTTACGATATAAATGCTTTTCGATTTCGATCATCTACATATGAGCGATCAAAACCTGATTTGCGATCGGTAAATAACGTTGTCTTATGCCAGGGAGAGGATGGGGTTGACTATTACGGCATCATTGAAGAGATAGTCGAACTTGTATTCAAAGGTAGTAAAGAGCTCTCAGTAGTTCTATTTCGTTGTCTTTGGTTTGACCCATATGATGGTGTCCGGCGTAAACATGACATTGGTCTAGTGGAGGTCAAGCACATTTCCAAGCTCAAAGGATATGATCCATTCATTCTCGCTAACCAAGCAGAACAGGTGTATTATCTGCACTATCCATACCAAAAACAGTGAAAGGCAGTGTTAAGGAAGATTTGAAGTCGTGGTGGGTTGTGTACAAGGTCCGCCGTTCAAGGAGATTATTAGATCCAACGACTGACGATTACGAGGACCCAACACGGGATCACCGACTTAACGCCGCAATGATAGTCGATATTGGGTCGGGGCTTGATGAACTACAGTGAAAGAGGGTCCTATGGCCTAGAGGGGGGTGAATAGGCAATTTTAAACTTTTTGGTTATTCTTGATTAAGCATCATGTTAAGAGTGACCCAATCCTTGTTTCGATGATCAAGAGAGCGAAAGTGATAAAGCAAGTGACTAGGAAACTAAGACATGGCATCACAATTGATTACAAGCATTGTAAGGGAAGTAAGTGTGGAAATTAAATGAGAGAGAGAGGGACACGATATTTGTTTCACTGAAGTTCGTAGTCGCAACTCCTACTCTCCGTTGAGGCTACCCCTTGTGCATAAGGACCGGCTTGCTCTCGAGCCTATCGCCTCACTTACTTTCCGATAGTCGTTCCGCCACTCCGGCGAGGTGGACTCCGTCACCCGTACACCGACTTAAGAGTAGCCACACGCTAAGGCCTACTCCCAAGCCCACGCAAAGAAGCAAGCCACAAGTCTTGTATTTATAGCCCCTAGAGCAAAACTAGCCGTTGCCGTTAGCCTTTATCGGACGCCGTCCGTCGGGCATCGGACACTGTCCGACAGAGGTTACTGCTCACTGAATTTCAGCTCATCGGACGCCGTCTGGTGAGAACCGAACGCCGTCCGACAGAGTGTATTATTCACTGGATTTGCTGATCGGATGCCGTCCGGCTGCTTCCAGACGCCGTCTGAAGAGATTAATTTTCTGATATAAGTGCTAGAAGGTGTGGGAGAGTTGAGGTGGGTTTCTTTCTCTCTAGAAATCTCACAAGAATATTTTTAGGTGTTTTTGGAAGTGGTGGACTAAGGAAACCGAATTTCGAAAAGTAGCAAAGATCCGGCATGATCCAAGAGATTCAAACCCCTTTTGAAATCCGACAAAAACAGAAATTAAAAACCTAACTACTCCTAATCTATACATGATCTCATCTCTCGCCCGGTCACGCACTTAGAACCTTGGAGCAGCTCACAAATTTGTCGAGACTTCAAGTTAGAGTTCCGCGAGAAGCCGAGTCTTTGCTAGGGTTCCGAGAAATCCAAATACCCCCTAGCACTTAATATTGAATATTCTTAACATCAATGCCACTAATAAAAATTAGGGCTCAACAATGCTCACAATCTCCCCCTTTGTGGCTCTTGATGGCAACCCAAGAGAGAATTAATATTTTGAGCTGCAAAAGGGGTTAGTGCAAAGCAAGTATACGAGCAATTGCAAACTAAAAGTAACCACAACTCGACCACAAAGATGTGCATACGACTGAAGCTCCCCCTAAATTCATGCACAAACTGAAAGCACAAACCAAAAAGGTTTAAATTTCATAAAGCAAGGTACCAGTATCAACAAAGAGTATCGAGGCAAATTAATAATATTACACGAAAGCAGAGATGACCTCGATCACTACTAACTAAAGGTAAGGCACACTAGACCCCTTGCTAAACTCTCTGCCTTCTCCCCCTTTGTCACCAAGTGACACAAAAGGAAAAAGCTCCTAATCTTGCTGGTCTTGATCAACGTCGTCGCCGCCATCATCTCCGTGGCCACTAGAAGAAGAACCCTGACCTCTGCGACACATGTACATAGATAGATGTGCTACAAAGGGTATGGACCGAGGTGAAAATTGATCATCAAAGTGCTGGGTTGGGTGAGGAGTTGGCAAAGAGAAGTTAAGATGGCGACAGATCTCTCCACCAGTAAACGAAATCTTACCAGGAGGAGGGTGCTGTTGAGCTGAGGGAGCAAAAGCTGGAGCACCTGGAGGAGAAAAAGGCTGTGGTGGTGGCACAAAAGCAGGAGCAGGCCCTGGAGGAGGATACACCCATGGGTGAACCGGTGGCGGGTAGGCAGGTGGGCGAGGAAACACCTGGTGCTGCTAGTAGGCCTGGTAGTTGTCGTGAGCGTGAGAATACCAAGAATATGGGTTAGCCCCTTCTGGCACTGGCATAAACATGGCACCCATATACTGTAAAGCAGACTTGAATTCTCCAAACTCATCAGTCAAATAAGTCTGCTGCCCTGCTAATTCGGTCATTTCCCTGCGAGTGGCTGCAAGCTCTTCTTTGACTTCAGTGCGAAGGCTTCTCATCTCACCCAACATACCTTTGAATGTCCTAACTATTTTTTTGACTTCGTCGATTTAAATTAATTAGATTTGTCCTAACTTTATTACAAATGTGCAGCAACATGTCTACGGTAGATATCAACGAGAGACACCAGCCTAGTACTGCACTTGGCACTCTGACGAGGCAGTACTACCCTGGGATGATCACCTTGGATGGGACAACGAGGCCGGCGTACAGCTGGGACGATTACAGGCTAGCCCCGCATGGGGATAGCAATGCCGCAGATCAGGTCATCCACGAGTTATGGGTATGTTACAAAATAACTTTCACATTCATTTGTTCTGACTACTAACTATATTTGTTATTATAACCCACTGCAGCTCAGATTCGTTCCGCAAGAGGGTCTTCAGCAATCAGACTTTGCTCCTGTCATCGACAAGATGACAAAGCAGAGGGTTCAGGACATGATGTCCAATGCATGTGTCACGGCCGTACAAGAGTACCATAGGTCAGTAACCATTACAAACAATAATTTCAAGTTACATATGTTTGTTATCTTATTACTTTTTTGCAGAAGACAGGAGCAGCAAAACCTCACATCCCAGTCGGTTCGCCAGTTGTACTTGTCGACCGACCAGTACAGCCAGGTGCGGCCGGAGTGGTGTCAGGAGGACGCTTGGGAGGCTATTGGGAGAAAGTGGGACAACCCCGAGTGGAAGGAGTAATCTGAGAAGGCCAAGAAGAATAGGGACGTTAAGGACTACAAGTCTAACACCGGAAGGTGGTCGATTGCACATCTGGGGAAGAAACTGCTAAATGTCATTTTTTTTCATTCTTATTTACTTCAGATTTTACTACTAACACGCCTTTTGGTCATATTGCAATTTAGTTGACGAAGACGGGGGTTAGACCGAGTCCGATGAACGTGTGAAAGCAGGCCCACACGAAAAAGCCACCTGGTGGAGAACCCACCTTGGATCCACATGCATATCTCTCCGTTTGGTAAGTGTCGTCAATATTGTTCAACACCACTTCCTTATATTCATTCTTATTTATAATTTTAACTACGACAACGACATGCAGGTGCGTTACAAGGACGCTTATAGAGAGGAGCGTGGGGAGGAGAGCAATCCAGAGACGTTCGTCACTGGGGTAACGCGTTCGCACAACTGCATTTCATTTTAATAGATGAATATCTTGTCAAGTGTACTAATGAACTCAAATTTATGTGTAGGCCGGTCCAAGCGGTCACGCGGGGCTTGCAGGCAGCTCCTCGAGCCAAGTGGGAATAGTGGCCCCTACATAGGTGGCCTAGCCGTCTACTGTAGCCACCTAGCCCCTCCAGGTACCTATGTTGGCCAAGGCGGCTACGCTGGACAGACGGCACCACCACCGGGTACCTACGGGACCCAGCCGAAACGTCCTTGGTTCTGTGATCCAGCGGTAAGTCACTTGTGCCAAATCAATACACTGTCGCATAGTATATATATGTCAAATGTCTAATTAAAAAATCTTGTAGGGTTCGGGTTCTGCTATGTCGACGCCTCCTTCCTACGTGCCACATACTAAGGACGATGCGCATTAGGGCGAGGACGCCTCCGGGAACATGGCCGCCAACCTCACGGAGCAGTTCTTCGGCACCCCGCCACCGCAGCAGTAATTTTCCGATGTGTCGTGATGTAAATATTGTGCTTGTGATGTTGATATTGTTGGAGAAATGGTGTTAATGTGTTATATTGGTTTCGCCGGATATATATATTTGTATATGTGAAATTATGGGATATTTGAATATGCGGGTTTTTTGGGTTTGCAGGTTGCAGCTGCTGCTACTGCTGGGTGCAGGAGCAGCTACAAAATTACGGCGTTTTTCATAATTTCTAAATTTTTTTGCTGATATACAATCATTCTCGGCGGCTATAACATGGCCGTCGAGAAAGCTATCCATGGGCCCACCTGCTGTCACGACCCCCTGCGTCTCCACAGGGAATCCGGCACCATGATCTGATACTAGCCCAGACTAGTACCTCATGATGGACAATTCAACGGCTATCATCGCTGACATTCCATTATTAGTCAAAATAACGGAGTATTACAAGGTAACATCATATGCTAATAGGTAACGACGGCTGTCCTTCGGCCGTCGAGATAGGTAATAACGACGGCCGGGCCGTCGAGACAGGTTGTTTCTCTCGACCGCTCTATATCGACGGCCGAATCTCGACGGTCGGCCGTCGAGAATGATCTGTGTCGACGGTTTTCTTATTTTTCTCGACGGCTTTGGCCGTCGAGAATTTCTGCGATTCCTGTAGTGAGTATGTTTTGTGTGTGAGGCTCCTTAAATGGATGATTAGATATAAATTATATTAGCATCCTAATTAATATTTGTTGATATGTATCATAAAAAAGCTCTATAGATTTCGTGCCTTCACATGCTAATATAAGGAGCTTCCACTTGACGTTACTTGTTCATCCAGGTTGCACGTTGCTTCGCTAAGTATCTTAAATTATTTGTTTGAAACGGCGATCAGCTATGGGATCTACTCCCTCCGTCCCAAATTATAGGTCGTTTGACTTTTTTGACACTAAGTTTGACCGGCTCATCTTATTCAAAAAATTTGCAAAAATTCAAAAAATTCCAACTCATACTTAAAGTATATTATATGCTAAACGAAATCATAGTAAAAATAAATAATAATTCCGAAATTTTTTGAATAAGACGAGCCGGTCAAACTTGGTGTCAAAAAAGTCAAACGAACTATAATTTGGAACAGAGGGAGTACTTTCTAAACCCCATAGAAGATATTGTGTTGTCTCTGATTAATTAACGTGATGCCCTTTTCATCCGTGGAGTACCCTCGATAGCTGTTTATCCAACTTTCAATCATTATTTCTCTTATATTAAACATCTGATATCACAAACAAACAGGTAACAAATTAACGAGAATAACATTGGTCATGGCCTTGCTAATCCGAGCCAAGCATGAAAGCAACGACATCAACTCATCAAGGCCTTGTTTGTTTCAATTTAAATTAAATTAAATAAAAAATTGTTATATTTATAAGTCAAATGATGTAGTCGTTTTTGTGGGGTTACAAATAATTCTTCTTACCGTTCGAAAAATTCATAATTTCTTTTAACTCTTTAAAACATATGTAATTTTTTATATTATAGTTTTCAGTAACTTTCAACGGAAACAAACTGACACCAACACGGCCGGAGAGCAGCGAGGCAGCATGCAGCGCCAGGGATCGGACGTCCGGACCAATGACGTCAGCATGACGTCATCGCTGAAACTTGGCAAATACCTGCTGAAACTTGAAAAATAATGGCAGAAACTTAATGAAACCTGGCAACGTGACGACGAAACTTGAAAGTTCAGAAAGTTTCTCGAGGTTAAGAACCAAGTTTCAATAGCACAAAGTTCAAGTTTCTGTAGGCAAAATCCAAGTTTCAATGGACAAACTTAAGTTTCAGTAGCATAGAGCGAAGTTTCGATCGTGAAAAATCCCCAAGTTTTGGTGGGCGAAGTCCAAGTTACAACAGAGAAAGGTTCGGGTTTTGCAAGGCAAAATCAAAGTTTCAACGTACGGGATCCAGAGTTTCGAAGCGAAAAATCCTAGGTTTCAAAATTACAAAGTCCAAGTTTCAAGACGTGCTACTCCAAGTTTCAGAAGGCAAATCCCAGGTTTCGTGTGAAAAAAATATGGGATGGACCTCGTCCTTGTCTCCTTCTTCCCCAAATTCGGCAACCCCTACCCCAAGCTTGCTGAATCGAGTGAAAACAAGCAAAAAAACCCGCTCATACTTACATGCTTGAAGTTTTCATGCGAAAATGAAGATTCATCTCCTTTCTATCCTCCTTCTCCGGATCTGACGCATTCATCTCCTCTCTCTCTCTCTCTCTCTCTCTCTTGATCTCCTTGGAGAGCAGTAGAGACGGAATGGATCCCCTTGGAGTGGGGGCTAGCGGAGCCGCAGTGCAATTGACGCATGAGCGGCTGCCGACGATCCCCTTGGGGCCTCCCTCGCGGCCGAACTAGATGTCGGCGACCACGTTGGGGCCTCTTCGCCGCCGAGATTGAGAACGAGCTCAACGCCGTGGAGTGAGGGCAAAAAGTGGGGAAAGTAAGAGAGAGACAAGAGACGCGAGAAAGAGCACTAGAGCAGCAGCGAGGAAAAAAAAATACAGCAGCAGCAGGAAGAGTCACACGCTCACGTTGGGACTCCTGCGAAGTCACGCGCTAATGCAGCAGTGGCAGGAAGAGCTCTCGCATGATGCCTCCTTCGTGTGGGATCCCGACGCTAGCCTTTTGACTGGGAAGCGCGGGCGCGCGGTTTTCAGCGACTTTCGACGGAAACAAACTGACACCAACACGGCCGGAGTGCAGCGAGGCAGCATGTGATGAAAGGGCGCCGACAACTACGTACAACTACAAGCCGACCGGCCGGAGCAGAAACATACAGCTAGCTAGCAGAGCAGAGATGCAGAGCCGGTCTCAGTCGATGGGAGAAGAGGCGGAGACGGCGACAACGATCGAGCCGCGCGCGGGCGGGTGATGCATGCAGGCATGCGCCGCGCGTGGCCGCCGCGTCCGGTCCCCGACACGGCGCGCCCGCGGCAAAGCTAGGCGTCCCATCCATCCAACAGAGAGAGAGGCGCCACATGTGATGTCGAGTATATGCGAGTGTGACGACGCGACGACGAGTAGACGATCGAGTAGGAAGTAGCTTAGGCAGGTAGCTCGGAGCCTCGAAGCTACGCAGACACGGTCTGTGTCATGGTAGCTACCGTGGCTGGTACCACACTGCCACATGTTAGAGCATATAGCTCACGGCACTGCGCTACGCTGTTCACGCACCAAGCCGCCTCTCTCTCTGTGGCTCCCACGGCCCACACATATGTGGGTTTCGTAATTTCTTTTTGTCGCTTTGGTTTAGCTGGCTTTTAATTAAAAAGGTTTAGATCTAAAGAAAAGAGGCTTAAAAAGCTAAAAATATATATTACATCCAAAATATTTCTTTCATAAAGACTTATTGTATGTTAGTGAAAAAAATTGTGTTCCGTTCTTTCACTATCAGTTTTATTGTTCCGCAACGTTGACTGCATCGACTACTAGAGACTTTGATTGACTAGTTATCTTCTGTTTGCCAGTTGCAATATAATACTTAGGCTTTGTTCTTTTCAGCTTAACGGTTTATCTATGTTTCGAAGAGACATATACTTTAGGTTTTTCAGTCTGTTTTTACGTTGTTTTGAAGGTGGGTCCTAACGCTTTAAAAAGCAAGTCAAACAAAATGGTTCAAAATCTCGTGACTACCTCAAGAACCTCTTGAAATTTAGTTATTTCAGTCGTTCAGCCGTTCAAATCAGCTCAAAAGAACAGGACCTTACCTATGCATAGAGTAAACTAACCATGAAATGCATCATACATTTTTATGTTAACAAACATGAGGATTTTACGGAGGAGTGACATTTTGATATAAAAAGTGAGATATTGGTAGCAAATTCATAATCCATAAATTTGGAGTGGTACTTTCACCGATGACATGAGCCAGTTTTCCTTTTAAAAAAACTCTCTATGCTATACCCCTTCTCTTAAAAGAATTATTATTCACCTCGATACTCTCCAACATCTCTTTCGCCATCTTTTCTTCATCACCAATATCTCCACTAAGCTCGCCAATGAGGAGAGGGAAGGGACCTGTACTTCTTCACCATCTCTTTTCCTTCCTCTATACATCCCCCTCTAATCCCCCATACCTCACATCCATATTCAAATCTAGATCTAGATCTACATCCTGCTGTTTCTCGCAACTCTGGTGGTCTTCCTGGCACCGGGAGTCTACGTTTGGTTGGTTCTTCCTTAATACGTGTTTCGTCCAAAGGACTGTGTTGCATGTTTGCGCCTGTGAGTCAGGAAGCTCCAGTGGATGTCCTTTGTGGGCACGTCGCCTTCGTAGCCAAGGCTGTTAGATTTAATGTGAGTACAGTTCGTTGTGAGCAGAGGCAACCAAATTTAGATGTTGGTTCCAATGGCGGCTGTACATTGACCTATGATGGCGAGCTCTGCAACGATAGTGAGTGAAAAAAGGTGTTGAGTGCCAATTCTGAGAGAAACCTCAACTTCTGGCCTTTTTAGCCCGGTTCAATGGTGGCGGCACTCATGAGCGTCTTTACCTTGCTACAGGCGTCGTTGAGGGACCATGTTCTTTTTATCTTTTTGCTTGTCTTAGGGTGACAATTGTTTGTCATTTTGATTTGGCTTTAATCTTTTTTAGTAAGCACTTGTAATAGTCCTATACAACCTTAATTGGTGCAAAGGCTGGAAATTTCTTCCATTATCTAAAAAAAATACTCTCCAACATCTCTATTCTGAAAAGTAACACAGCTAGAGGCCTAGAGGAAGAGAATGATGAATCTTTAAATTTATAGATCAAGGGAAGAGAAACCATAAAATAGATGGTGGAACAAGAGCTCTGGTGATGGAAACCCCTAAATTTACAGAAGATACTCTTTTACGTGGTTTACCACGGTGTTCAAACCATAAAAAAAAAAAAACCAAACATGCTTGCTTTTTAAATATGTTAAAAAAGTCGGACTAATTAAATAGACACGAATCACAAGATTATTGAAGCCTCTCCCAAAAACTCTTCAAAATCCAACATTTCTGCCCAGGCACTCCCGAAATTCAGCGTAAGCACGACATGCCCACCAATAATGAAAAAAATTTAAAAGTAGATGCCATGTTTGTTTGTCCATCTGTTCGTTGTGTGGTCTCCCTCCACCAGACATGCATAGAGCCAGTCAAAAGAGGCGCTTGGATGCATCCGAAGCCAGAGTTTAGTTGAGCAGTAAAATCGGCTTGTGCAGAGAAGGCGGCGACTGCTGTGCCGGTACAGATCGACGAGAGGACACGTTTGCACCGCCACGATGACACCAACCTGTCCACGCCTACCCGCGTAGCCTTTGCGGCCTAGCTATGGCCTTTTACATTTCAGCTTACCGTAGCGTAGCGTTTCAGAAAAATTTAAGAGTCTTTAAAGAGAGATTTAAATTTTGTTAAAAAATAACAAAAAAAATAGTTTTAGGATCTTTAAGAAAACTAAAAACTTGAGAAAAATCGTTACAAATTATTACACCAAATAGGCTATATAAAAAAGATAAATTTTGATGAAATGCTACACTAAGCTAAAATGTACAAGGCCTAGATAAGGCTCTCTACAACAAGAATCTCTAAATTTGATTCCCTATAGTCTCATATACACTCTCTTTTTTAAAAAATTCCTCCCTATATTTCTCCCATCTCTAATAGTGTTCCCTATGTGGAGATTTGTATAGGGCAAGGAGAGAGAATCCCTACAGATAAAGAAGTGGAGAGAAATTCTCTATTTTAGGGAACGGAATAAGGAACGTTGTTGAATCACATAGGAGAAGAATTCGTCCCCAATTTTAGGGTAGAGAACGCTTTATGGAAACCTGTTGTAGACAGCAGCTAGCTACCCAAAGTGGTTGCCGACTACTCGCTCGGAGAGTGTGATTATTACAAACGGCGTTGAGATAGTGGGTTGGTTGTCAGATTATATACTTTAGTATTAATTAAGCTCATGTCGAATGCTGATAATATTTTTCGGCCCTATTTCATCGGATTTGCAACTGGCAATCGCTCATGTCGAACACCTGTCGTTCACCCATCTAGGTGATTGTATCGTTGTTGTCGTGAGCCACTCTTCCGTATTTTCTTTCTCTGGTTGTCTCCGCCACCCGCGCACGCTCCACCCCCTTCTTCTTGCAGGATGTTATGCACCGTCATCTCTTGTCGCAACTCCACCATTGATCGATTCGAGTGAGGGTTAGGGTTCAGTGAGGTGCATTGGTATCCCTGAGCTTAAAGGGAAGCCGACGAGGTAGCGACCCGATAATGGGAGGAGTTCATGGTTGGGTCGTGTTGACACCCAAATTTGGCACAAAAATACGGTTATTTTAGTGGCCAAAAGAGGGTGAAAAACAGCATATTCGGCCAAAAAAAGAGCTAGATCGGCATATACTCGGATATCATTATTTGTTGATCAGCTAATATTTGGAAAAGATCATAATCGGCTTTTATGCATGCATATATATGCAGAAGGATTAGATAGCCAATCAAAAGATGATGAACTGGTTAGCAGATCAGCTTATGCATTAATGGTGTGGCAAATATTTTCAATAGCCGATCAAAGAGTTCATATGATCAAGCATAGATATGATACAATTAGTTTTTGTATGTGCGTTAATGGAGGCATGGATCGACTTATATATACACGTGCATATATGGAAAGACCAAGAGCTGATCATGCTTGACTAATCAATATATATACATGGAAGAGTTAGTCAACTAGTCATGTTCTTGATTAATAGCCGATCGGATTATCTGCGGGAAATAGGAATATTACAAGAAAGCATGCGTCGGCTGGTGTTGGAAATATATCAAGATGCTTAGTATGGAAGGAGCTGCGTATATGGCTGATTCGCTAGTATTGGAAGAGCAAGCCTGGAGGCCAAGGGATTATCACGTGAAGGCTAAAGAAGAAAGAGAGATTATTCACGTCGGTTAATTAATATTAGTAATAGTATACGAGTCGATTTGTATCTAGTCCGTGCCTTGCACGATAAGTCTAGTCGGTTAGCTATTTTAGGTAATTAAGAGATAAGAGTCCATGTCAAGTTATCGGATTAGCCGGTATGTCGTCAATATAAAAGAGCCGCGGTACGGCGTGTAAGGGACCTCTCTTTTAACAAATCAATACAATCTACTATTTCGTCTACTTTAATCTTTGTGCCATGAACCCGATCGATCCGATCGTATTGGTGTTCTAAGTACAAATGCCGGCGTCTACTGTCTTGACTAAGATCGATCTTCTCGCCGTCAACTCCCTCGATAGGGACTATCTCGGTTCAGTCCGATTTCCTCACCGTCGGCATCGGAATACCATCTCTTGGTGGTATTGCTGCGCATTGCCGTTCGCCGGAGGAGTTAGGTTTCGCCACGTTCTATCGGCTCGACATCTCATTGTTAAGCTGATCATTAGATTATTTTTCAAGCTATCGGTAAATCTTTATTGCTTCGCCGGCAGCTTGCCTATCGAAAACCTTGCCGATTGCAAAAGGTCAAATCGGCTGGCACGTCCTCACAAAGTCCGATCCCTTGAGTTCGGCTGTAGTTGGTGTCGGGAAAACCACTTTTCCGCGTCAATAGGTCGGCAAGGCGCTGTTGGTGGTGCCGGAGCCACGGGAAAGGATGAAGGTGGTCAGGCGGCGGCGGCGAGTGAATCGACACTGGCAGCGACAAATTAGGGTGGGGAAGGCAACATAGCGGCAAGGGAAGTGGCAGAGCGGTGTGGTGGAGAGGGCGACACCAACCGTGAGAGGTGGCCAGCTGCAGCACCAAAGATGGGCGGAGCGAAGAAGAAGAAGAGAACCGTCAAAGGAAAGTCGTTTGGGTCGCATAGACGACTGGCATGAGTCACTCCCCTATTTCATTGTTCACCTCCTATTCATCATTCTATTTTATTTTCATTTTTGCAAGTGATCTTATTTTTTTTTCAGAGAACATATCTTGTGCACATGGGATTGCTGTACATATGTGCACATTTTAAATCTGAGTCATTCATCTTGTATCCAAGGGTCAACCAAAATAAAAAAAAATCACTTTGGAAAGATGTGAGAAGGTGTGGAAGGGGTAACCATGTGCACTTCAAGTAACCCTTAGATGCAAGATGGAGGCTCAGATTTAAAATGTGCACATGTGCACAGCAATCCCATGTGCACAAGATATGTTATCTTTTTTTCAATCCTTACATATTTCTCTCTTATACTATCGCAAGAATTTACCTTTCCACGTAATGTCTCAAATACAAAATCATATATAAAGAGAGAGAATACCCAAATATACCCAAATTGGATCAGTGCGCACAACGTTTTAGACAACTTCGATCACTAATTACCAGTACAATTTATATTTAATATGCAAAAATTGATATTACATAAGTTTTTTTCAAGAGAATATATATGTATGGCTTTCAAATGCACAATCCAAATAGTTCAAAAGAAATTAATAGATGAAGTTTTAAAACTTTGATTTTGGCTGAGAAATAATATTCTTAGGGATATGCATATGAGTATTCAGGTCATATGCATATGGAAGCATGAGAAGATTGATCGGATGAGGACTCACGGCTCATGAGAGCACACTCCAGAAGCAACACGATACACAGGGGGCAAGGAGACAAAAAGCAGCAGTAGTACTAGCTTGGTCCCTGGGCCTCGTCTGCATGCTAATCTTATCGCTATCGATCCATCCCCTTGATCATTATCCATCGGAACATCCATCGCTGCATGCAAGGTTAGGGCCACTTTCAGGTCCATTATCGCCATCGGTTCTTCTTTCTTCTTCTCTGTTGGCCCACGCGATGGTTGATCACGGACTAATTACTAAGGTTCTGTGTTTTAGCCGAACTAAATGGCGAACAGCCAAAACAATTAAAAATTTTGGAAGTTTTTTGAGATAGTCTTGGTATTCAGATCCGTTTTGTTTGACTTGTCTTTTAAAGCGTTTGGACCCACCTTTGAGACAACGAAAAGAAGGGCTCAAAAACCCAAAACATATGTCTTTTCAACGTAGATAAGTCATCAAGCTATTAGGCTGAAAAAACATAGCCTAGTATATTAGAAAAGATCACACCGGACTCGAATATCATGTATATATGGAATTCAGTGCTCCTGGAAAACTCTGCTTGGGCAGTTCTAATGCAAGATTTCTAAACATCAACTCTATATGTGCAATGTCACCAAAAAAACTAAGGTCCCGTTCTTTTCAGCTTAATGACTTATTTATGTTTTGAAAATATATATGTTTTGAATTTTTTTAGTTTGTTTTCACTGTTTTGAAGGTTGGTCCTAACGTTTTAAAAAGCAAGTCAAACGAAATGGATCCAAATCTCAAAACTATCTTGAGAAGCTCTTGAAATTCAGTCATTCAGCCATTCAAATCAGCTTAAAAAAAAACAGGACCTAAGAAGAAACAGTGGTTCCATTGCATTATATCTTAACATTGTTTCCATCATTAGTACTTTTTCCTTTGTTCAAAGCCACATTCTCTAAGTTGTGAAATAGATGCGCTAATCACAAGAACCTTGGCCTTGTTTGTTTCGGCTTAAATTAAATTAAGGCTCCGTTCTTTTCAGCTTAACGACTTAACAACTTAACGACTTATCTACATTTGGAAAATAAATATGTTTTGGGTGTTTTGAGTCCGTTTTTTCGCTGTTTCGAAGGTGGGTCCTAACGCTTTAAAAAACAAGTCAAACAAAATGTATCCGAATCTCGAAACTATCTCAAAAAGTTTTCGAAATTCAGTCATTTCAGTCGTTCAGCCATTCAGATCAGCTCAAAAATTTCTTATATTTTATAAGCCAAATGATGTAATATTTTGTAATCATTTTTGTTAAAGTTAAAAATAGTTCTCCTTAGAGTTCGTAAATAATTGTATCATAATTTCTTGAACTCTTTGAGACGTCTCTACAGGGATCACAACCTTTTCAGATTCAACTTTTAGCAACTTTCGGCTCAATAAACAATACCCTTGTCGCTTTTTTTTTCTCCTACGTATGTATAAGAAGAGAAGCCTTGAGAAGCCAATTGAAATTGAAGTCAGAGCCTATTTGGTCCATGACTATGGCTGTCACACTTGCCAGTCTTATATTAGGTAATTTTGACCAAATTAGATGCATGTTTGCTTCGAAGTGTCGCAATATTCTTCTTTTTCTCGGTGCACCCATACGTAAGTGGCTCGTAGAAGTGTGGCAAAATTCTCTGAGGCTTATTAAGGTGTGACCATAATTTTTATGACCTATATTTAGAAAAATAAAAAAGGAGTTAGAAAAACTTGACCACCTTGTGCTCGAACAAGCAGGTTATAACTTATAAATTCGTCTGCACTTCCAATTAAAGCTAGAAAAACTTGACCACCTTGTGCTCTAACAAGCAGGTTATAAATTCGTTTGCACTTTGAATTGACTCTCAAGCGGCTGTTCAGGCCCATAGACTTGTCGTGGGCACGGACCATCGTCGGGTACATTTCGGGAGGCCTGTCGATGCGTCGGTCGTCTCGTCTAGCTCGCAGACCGCGGTACATGCTGATGCCGATGCGATGCATGATGCGTCGGTGCATGTCTCCCTGGCCCTCTGGCTGCATGCGTGCATCGGGGCACGAGCACAACTCCCTGTCGCTGCTTCCCCATCCTGTGAGGCTGTGACTAGTACGACATCGACCGTCGTCCGAAGCACTATTGACGTAGCTACTGGGATGTAACTTGTTAGAGCAACTCCAGCGGCTCCTCTATTTCTCCCCTTTATATTCCTCTTAACCAACCCCTCTATCTTCTCTATCCTATAACTACATCACTCTATCCCAACTGCCCCTCTATATCTCCCCCCTCTATTTTCTCGCTCCTTATTATATTCATAAACCAACTACCTTTATCACCAACTATTTTTATTTTCCATCAATTCAAATATCCTGTTAATGTTCTAATATTTACGAACATCAACCCAGCTTAAAACTAAATAGTAAACAGTAACTATATTTATTATTTTATTGTTTATTGTTTTGGTTACTTTGCATGTCTGTGGTGCGTTGGAAATTACCGAACCTCATCCGAATTTTTTAAAAAATGGTGGGAAGTTGCAATGGAGCTTGTTGTTCATACAATGCATTACTATTTCGACATGCAAGTATGGGGTGGCCGACCATTTTTGACAGGTGTAGCAGGACCCCTTCCACTGACATGTCAAATCGAAGGGTAGGGTGGCCGACATTTTTGACACGGGTGAGTCTTTCCATGTAACATCCCAAATTTTTTAAACTAATTTGGCACGTTAATAATTTTCCTGAACCTCATAATTTAAAAGCATTAAAATATGTGCATCATGACATCATCATTGCATGCATTCTATTAAAGTTAGAAAAATAATTTAAACTTTCCAAGTTTACTCCCTTGGTATAAAAATAGGGTATTTGTTTAATTTATAACATTTTATTAATACCTATCCCAAGCGAATTATCTGGGAAGCATGTTAATAAATTTTGGGAAAGTAAAATATTATTTCCTAAGTATTAATGTATTTTTTAAAAAAAGATTATTTGAAACTCTAGGTGGAAATCAGAAACTTAAATACTTTAATCCCTTCCCGGCCCAGGCCGGCCCATTTCCTCTCTCCCCTTTTCTTTCCTCCACCTTCCCCTGTTCGTCTCGGGTTGGGCCGCCGAGCTGCGCCGGCCCAGTCCGCAGCAGCCGCTTTCCCTCGCCTGCACAGCGTGGCGCCACCGACAGGTGGGCCGCCTTGTCAGTCCCCTCTTCCTCCTCCTGCTCATCTGCGTCGCCCCTGTTCGTGAGTCACCGCCGCTGTACCCTCTCTCTCCTCTCTCCCGGGGCCTCGCCAGCTCGTCTCCCCATGAAATCGTTCGCCCCTACCTTCCTCCTCCGGACCCCTCTCCTCCGTCTTGTCGCCGGTCACACACCCGTGACGCCGTCGCGCTCCTCCTCACGCCACCGGCCGGAATTCGCGCCGGCGCTCGCCAACCCTCGCGCATAGCGTCAAAATCCTCCCGGGCGAAGCATGTTTATAAGAAGAGGAACTACTCCTCTGTTCTCCCCGCTTCACGCCACCGCATTGTCATTTCGCCGAGCCGGTGCGCCGTCTCCGCCGCGATCCTCTCCTTCCTCCCCTACCCCGTCTCTTCTCCCCTGACCCGTGCTCTTCTCGGGTGTGGTCCACAGGTCGTCGTGAAGGAGTTTGCACCGGAGGAGTAGAGCCAAGGGCCGTGCGTGTTCCCGGAGCCGACGCCGCCGTCCCCTCGGAGACTCCGCCGCCTCGCTGTACCCTCCGCCTCGGCGAGCTCAGAGGTAGCTTCTCCATCCTCCCCTACCCGTTTCAACGCTGGACGTGGGCCGTGACGTTGCCGCCGTCACGAGCCGCCGCGCCGCTTGCTTCGTCCGTCTCTCGGAATGCTAGCACCTCCTGATTGTTCGCCTCGCCCTTCATTCGCTCCTCGCGCGCCCAATCAAACCTTGATAACCGGAGCCGTCGCCGCCATTCGCAGCGCCGCCGCCGGGATTTGCTCCCCTGTTTTTCCCCTTTTGATCGTTGCGGGAGGTGCCAACAGGTGGGACCGAGAGGAGACCCACCTGTCAGCTCGCTTCGCCGCTCTCGCCGCGCGGTGCCGACTGCGCTTCGCTGTTGGGCCATTCGGCCAAACCGGCCCAACACGGGAGCCCCTTTTTCCTTTTATTTTCTTTTACAGTTTCTATTTAATCATTATTTTAGGTAGCTTAAACATTTATTAAAAGTAGCTGATGAGCCGTAAAAATTCTGTAAAAACTAGTAAAAATATTTTATTGGTTTCTGGACCCTAAGAAAATTATATGTATGCATATCATGCATGTAGCATTCATTTTTAGTAAATAGCTAATCTAGAAGTGGCATCATTTCATGTGAACTTGATTAATTTTCCTAACATTTCTGATTAAATAAAAATGCATTAGAGTCGTTGTAATTGTCCTTTCATACAAATAGCAAGGCATTAAACATTTTCTTATGTGTGTTGTATTGCTTTGCATGTGCGTGTGCGCGTTGAGGAGGTCAAGCCCTCGAAAACCCGATCGACGGCGTCCCTGTGAGCATCGTTGAGCCCTAATTTTTATTAGTGGCATTGATGTCAAATTAATTAATGTAAAAGTGCTAGGGGGTTTTTGGACTTCTTGGAACCCTAGCGAAGACTCGGCGCTTTTTACAAACCCTAATTCGAAGCGACGTAATTTTCCTGAGCTGCTCCAAGATTTCAAGTACGTGGACCGGGCGAGAGATGAGGTCACGTATAGATTAGGAGTAGTTAGGTTTATTTTCTGTTTTTCGTCGGATTTCAAAAGGGGTTCGAATTTCTTGGACTATGCCGGATCTTTGTGAATTCTTGAAAACTCGGTTTCCGTAGTCCACCACATCTAAAAATACCCAAATATCCCTTTGTGAGACTTCTAGAGAGAGAGAAACCCACCTAAATTCCCCCACACTTTTTCAGCACGAAAACACCCTCTGTCGGACGGCGTCTGGACACCGCCGGACAGCGTCCGACCAGCCATTCCAGTGCACAATGCACTCTGTCGGACGGCGTCCGGTAGTTACCGGACGGCGTCCGATAAAGTTCAAAAATCTGAGTTTTCTCCCATCGGACGGCGTCTGGGCAGAGGTGGCGAGCGTCCGGTGGAGTTGGGGCGTCAGTTTTCCTTGCTGTCGGACGGCGTCCGGTGGGGACCGGACGGCGTCCGATAAATCGTTTTTTTGTGAGCAGTAGCTCTGTCGGACGGCGTCCGGTAGAGGCTAACGGCTAGTCTTTTTTTCCTCTTCCGTGGGGCAACGGCTAGTTTTGCTCTTGGGGCTATAAATACCTACCGATAGTAGGGAACCAAAACCCATATTACAGACAAATCTCCTTTAAGTGGGTGACAGAAGTTTCATGATTGGGGGGAGTCTATGTGGACAGCACCTAAAAGTATATGTGTTAACCTGCAATCCGAAAAAATAAAATAATAATTGTTGGTGAATAAATGAGAACAGGAAAGCGGGAGTGGGAGTTTGAGGAGGTATAATAACTAGACAAAAAAGTTATATTACCTTGCAAGGAATATTCTTGGCCTTTTCTTTCACCGTATGTGTGCTACAACGAGGAGGTTTTTTCACCGTCGATTTCCTTTTGTTTGATTTTGGTGCAGCAGCAGGTTCCTTTTTTTTGGAGCGAGGTGAAAACCTCTTTGGAGCAACAGACATGAAATCTGAGTCATCATCGTTCGTTATTGTCATGTCCTACATAAGTAGCATACATAAATTTTTTTTCCCCAAAACAGAAAAATACTCATCCAAACAAAAAGTCGCATATGCATAAAAACAGTAACGTGGTATCAAAAAAAATAATGGGGGTGTCAACTAAATGGGTATGACAATAAACAAAAGTCACATATACAAATGGGATTCATGCACACATATCGCCCCCCTCCCCTGCTCCCCCCTCCCCCTATAACACAAAAATCAACTAGCATATGCAAACAAAACCCCAACATACAATAGAAGTATCATGCAAGTGGTATCATGCTTATATATACTACAAAAACTCCTCAATAGGTAAAAAAAAATTTCTGCCATGTGGTATCATGCATACAGTGGTGTCATGGCTATATGGTGGTGAAAAAAATAAAACCATGCATATATGTCCTTGCAGTAACAAGTAAATGGTATAAAAAAAGCATAATTACACAGATGAATGTTTCCTATTGTTGCATCCCAATCGACAGTGAAGTAAGTATCATATTAAAGGTATCATGCCTATAAAATCAGTAACAAAATCTACTGTCTACACACCAATTGGGCATATAATTACTCATTTGCTAATCAAGCATCATTGCATCATAAACATCAGCATAAAACACCAGGAGTCTAGTACAAAAGTGCACGCAATTAGCGAATTAAGCAAAACCAATAACCATTAACCGGTGTTTCAGTACAATGTGGCCAGTGAAAGTACCGTGCGTCTGGGCCTTGCCGGCTTGCCCCTGGGCGCTGGTCATCCACGGTCTGCCCGTTCGGCCGACAAACGCGGCACAGCGGCAGCACAGTGTTTCAGCGCACGGCCTCACCTGCCACCACCAGCCTCAACGACGCCGCCGACCTGCCGACGCGCCACGCTGCAGTAGCCTCGCCGCCGACCACGCCAGACGCCGCCGCTGCACCGCGCCAGGCGCCGCCGCTGCACCGCGCCAGGCGCCAGGCGCCGCCGTCAACGCCAGAAGCCGCCGCTACACCGCGCCAGACGCCGTCGCCGCCGACCACGCCAGACGCCGCCGCGGCCAAGAGTTGGGCTCCGCCGGGGCCTAGGGTTGCACCGGGGGCAAGGGTTGGGCTCCGCCGGGGACGGCCGAGGGTTGCGCCGGGGCCAAGGTTGCGCTCCGCCGGGGCCTAGGCTTGCCCGAAATGAGGATTTTGGATGGAGATTTTGGGGAAGACTATTGGGACATGGGCCGACGGTTTTGCTTTGGGCTTGAAGATTCGTGCGGACAGCGGACGGCAAATGGTTGTCCCGTTGCGCGCGAGGAGCGGACGGGATACGTTACAAAGAATTTCTGTTAAAAATCGGCAATGAGTTGAGCTAGTGTTGACGGGTTTCTTCGATCTGGGGCGGGTTTCTTTAATCCATTCACTATAAAGTCTTCGGGGGTACCAGCTTGCATGTGCGGTAGCTCGATCCCATATTGTTGTGATTTTTTTATTTGCATGTAAAGATGCCCGATTCTGGCCAAAAAAAAAAAAGACCCACAAGAATCCTAGTCTGCTATATGGGTCTTAATTATTGCTAGGCCTTCCTTGGACCTTGAAATCTGTCGTGAAAAAAAAAAAGCAGAGGCATTGAGGCCCCGTGCAATGCAGAAAGAAAAGAGGCAAGTTAACACCAGATTTGGGACGCTTCCAGGAGAAAATAAACAACCAAAAATGAGAGACGGTTCGATGAAACGAAGCTTAGGAGGAACTATATAACCTGTAAGTGAATTAGATAGTAATCTTGTTCTGCTTTTCAATACTGCAGAAAAACAAGATCTAACCTATTCGATGTTTCCACCCTCTTCCCCTCTTTTCACCTTGTTTTCTGGTAATCTGCAGTAAGATCAAATATTGCTGTTTTATAATTGTTGCACGCCGATGAATAAATTCCCTGTTATTTTGACATATACATGACCATCAACAAAACAAATCAGATACGAAAAAGAGAGCTATGATGTAAAGTGAATTATGTACTAATCTTGTGCTATTCATCAAAACTGCAGAAAAAAACATAGACATGACATTGAGAAAGAAAATATTTACACCAGAGAAAAACAAAATCAAATCTGATGACTATGAAATCTATTCTATATTACAAAGCACCTAACCAGCCGGCTGCTGGTTAGGCCACGTCTGCGTCTTACAAATGCGCCACGTCGCCCTGTTATTCGTGTAGACCACGTGGCCTGAAAACAGCGGTCGTCCGATTTTTTCGCAGATCAAATCTGACCGTCCATCCTACATCAATATTGAAAAGAAAATGTTCCGCACGGTGCTTAACAAGGCAGGTGTGTACACACCTGCCCTAAATCTCAGTACGGCGGCCGCAGTTCGAATCCTGCCTTCGCTGCAGATTTTTCGTTTTTTGCTCAGCGCCCGCACTTGTACGTATCTCCTTCATGTTGACTGTACTAAAGAACAACACGTACGCTGCTCTGTTGGCTAGCTTAGCGAGCGGCGGAGCAGGATGCCACGGCTCGAGCCACAGGCACGCCCAGCTTGTGCTGTTTTTTCCCTTTCTTATTTCTTATTTCCGAAAATTGAACAATGACTGCAAAAAGAATATCTATAAACAATTTGATATTGAGAGTTTATGAAATACAAAATTACAAATAGTTTGCTCTTTCTTATTAAGGACATATTTTTTTCCTCAATTTTCCACTTTCCAATTTTCCATACGGTAGGTCAAAAAAATTATATTTAAAAGTTTCATAGCCACATCCAAAATTAAAACTTCTTAATAATGAAATGCTTTCATGATGCAACATTCGAACTAAGAATTTTTTTTGCAGGCCGCAAAAAACATAGAAATTAAAAGTTTTCAAAAATTAGACCATACCGGAACAAAGAACATCCGTGCTCCGTGCTCCGTGCCTAGTTTGGAATCCGTGCTCCGTGCCTAGTTTGGAAACGATTAATTGTGCATTTATTGTATTCACACCTTTAAACGGTAATTAACAATGTTGTTTTGCATGTGTTTAATATGTTTAATATGTTTATATATATAGGACGCCGGAATGGGACTTCATGGAGTCAGTGCTCCATGCTTCGTTGCCGTTGAATTTCATCAAGATTATACACACACACGTTTATCCTCTCTATTTTGCAGAGCCCACTACTTTAGAAAAGATTGGGGTGGAGATGCAGAGGAACTTTATGACATCATGGAGCCACCAAGGCGTTTAGAAAGCATCATCGTCTATAGTGGTGTTGTCGTTGATTCAATTACATTTTCTTACGTCAATCAAGCTGGTCAAAAGAGCACAACAGGTCGATGGGGTGGTCCCGGTGGGAATGCTACCACGGTAATTAAGAGATATTTTCTTTTACAAAATTGCTTGAAAACGGATGATTGTTCCTATATACATTTTCAACTGATGATTGAGCCAATTTATACAAGGATGCAGTGCTAGCATCAGTGTGAAACTGTATGAAACTACGTAAAATTACAAGAAATTGTGTAAAACTATATGAAACTTTTTGAAATTACATGAAATTTTATGAAGCTATATAAAAACTACGTAAAATCATATTTAACAAAACTATATAAAAACACATGAAACAACTACGTGAAGACTACATGAAACTAACGAATATGGTTATACGTTGAAAACTATTCCGACCAATTTTGACTAGGCGTACAGGTATCTATCTATCTACTTTATTATAATACAATGCGCTAGCATCCCCCCTGCGCCACGTCGCCCCACCAGCGCCAACCGTCCGATCTTTGATCGACGGCTCAGGAGCCTCCGCGCAGCCGATTTTGCAAAAAACCCTCTGCTTTACCGGTAATCAATCCGCGCTCCTAACCCTACCTAATCCTAGAGCTAGCCAAACGGTCACTATTCATCGAACCGGGCTGGCCCGGTTCGGTTCGTATAGTGACGGGCCAGCCCGGTTCGGTTTTGGCCTGCATATTTATTTAACTAAATATATTCATTTATATATATTTCTAATGATACATAGTGTATTTACGCAATTTATAGTGTATATTTGTAAAATATAGTGGTTTTCTTAATTTATTTAGATTTTTTAATTAAAATAAACCATCCCATATTAAACCGGCAGGCCCGGTTCGGTTCGGCACAGTAAACAAACCAACGGGCCTGAACCGGGCCGGCCCGTTGTCCACCTCTGCCCAATCCTCAGACCTCGGTGCGGCCCTTCCACCCCGCCTGCGTGCCCCCCTCTCCCCGCCGCCTCTCCTCCATCGCCTCCCTCCCTCAGTTCCTCTCGCAGCCCTCTCTCTCTCTCTCTCTCCACCGCATTCACGGCAGCGGCTACGGCGAGTCCGGGGGCGGCTACCTCCTCGTCAGCACGGCCTCGGTTTCCACGTTGACTGCGCCGACGGTGGTTCGATCCGGACGGCGTGACGGTGGCGGCGGCTCCCCCACGACGGCGTCGTCTTACCCAGGTAGCCTTTCTGCTCTCCTACTCTCTCCAGACCAGGACAAAACGGGGCCCCGGTGGCTCCGGCGATGGCGGCTCCGCCTAGGGCCAGATCCGCCGACGGCGGCCTTGGGCAAGCCCCAAATAGACTAGCCCCCATTGTTTCCCCGTAACCCTCTCTGCCCTCTCTCCCGCCGTGGCTTCGCGAGCTGCAGCCGCCGCGACCGTGGCGTTGGATTCGCCCTCCCCGCCCCTTTACTTAGTTCTTGTTAAGATGCTGCCAATGCTATTTCCAGTTTGCACAGGACTTTGAGATCGGTAGGAATAAAATCAAAATTGCGTGTGTTCCTTCACTGTTCTGATAACTCTTGTACATTGTCTTTTGTTTGCCCGGTTAATGCTCATCTATGCTTTTGGTCATGCAGGTTTGCTGGCTGAATTGCAGGTACATTTTGAGTCTATCGACATGGCAAATGGTATGTCTTTGAGCATTGTAAACTGATTCCAAATCTTGCTGTCAGTGTGTTTCATCGTTACATATTTCCACCACACATTTTTTATTCTTGTGATTTGTTGCAAATTGGTTAAACATATACTTATTGGTTAAGATGGACTGGATGAAAATTAACCGGTAGTGAACACATAAACCAACAGAACTTAGTGAACACATAAACCAACAGAACACAACCACAGAAGAGAATTACGTAAGCAACACATGGTGGCAGCTCAACACAGAAACTAGTGTGCAGGGGCCTGGAAGAAATCCATATGTCCCAGGTGACATGACAACTCTAATTCTAAATTTTCAAAAGAAAAAAGGTTTTCCAGGCTACACCTTTGAAGATAAATTCATGTCTTAACAGTTAAACATGGATTCTCATTTTCATCACACCATGTTAGAGTGTTAACTTTAAGACAAATATATGTCCTTCCCATAAACCAGAACGGTACCATCCTAAATTACTTATTGCAGGCCCTTTAAGTTTGAGAACATAATACTGAGTTACTGATTGAAACATATACATATTAAAAGTTGTATTTCTTAGGTTATCATAAACAACAACGCATGTCCTAACTGGTTTTGAACCTTTACATAGCAGGGCAAAGAGTACACATTCTATATTACATACAAGAACTCTACTAGTTACTAATTATGACATGTCAACCAAAAACTGCTAGGCTAGAGTTCTACGAGCACTAAAATTATGTGTTATGAACTTACATGATACAACTTACAGTTGCTACGTCATACAATAAATCAATAATAACGTTGAAGTAAATTAAATTTTTAAAGAACATACCTTGTAAGCAACAACATGAGTAATTGGAAAACCCTGGCTGCCATTCTGTGCAAGAAGGGAGAAATCACTTATAAGATCCAAAATCTTGTGGCGACAAGGATCATTCTGAAACCATAGTGGTGGATTTAGCCAACCACCAGTGATACTGTCAATTGTCAAAGAAGTACATAATTATAAAATTGAATTAGCATGAGGGCAATATACGATTTAAGCATGCAGCAATTTCATGCCTAGCCCCATGAGGCTCATCATCAGTAGTAAAGCTTTGAGATACGATTGTACTACCATTTGAACTGTAAAACATACCGTCATACCGACTTTGCATGGTCAATTACTACAAACAGTATGCGGTGCATGCAGAATTAATAATGCTCTCTGTAAAACTCTTGTGTGAAGTATGAACTAGATAAGCACCAATGAGGGATGCTCTTGGAGAAATGAGGAATGAACAAAAATAATGTGAGAGAGAATGAAGAAAGAAATGGAATGATGAGAAAATAGCAAGAGATGGTCTTAGGGACGAGCTTGGCTTCGGCCCCTTGACATGCTTGGTCAGTGGTCACCTGGGGAACACTGAAATGGAACCACACACAGACTCGCAAAGACAGACACCGACTTGTATGTAGAATTAGCAGGCTATAAACACTTGGCGGTCATTGTATTGAAGCTGTAGTCCATGGAGTAAAGGACATGGTTCCTCATACTAAATTTTCTGAAAGGATGGTTCCATAAAAAGGCGGAAGGATGATGGTATAGTTTATGAATCTGAAAAAAGACTGATTGCTGACCAAGGATATGAAATACAGAAAAAAAAAAACTAAAGGACTCAAACTTGTGTTTCAACTTTCAACCTTGCTCAGAATGGTTTCTCGGTTCACAGTGATGCTTTCCGATAGATGATGTAGAAAGTTGGTGTGCAGGGCATGGCCAGCCTTTGTCACAGAAAAAGAAAGTTTTAAGATCAGATGTCAGTATGTAATAAATTGGCTTACAGAGCCTTGATAGCATTACAAGATACCATAATAGCATAAAACCTGGACAACAATTATAGTTTGTTATGTCAGGTAGAGATTTTTCTACAAAAATAAAAATATAGCAGGGAATATTCTGTGTCTTTAGATAAACCCTATTAATTCTTGTAATGCTATCAGGGGCCTGAAGGAATCCATATGTCCCAGGAGACATGACAACTCTAATTCTATATTTTCAAAAGAAAAAAGTTTTCCAGGCTATACTTTTGAAGATAAATTCATGTCTTAACAGTTAAACATGGATTCTCATTTTCATCACACCATGTTAGAGTGTTAACTTTAAGACAAATATATGTCCTTCCCATAAACCAGACGGTACCATCCTAATTTACTTAATGCAGCCCCTTCAAGCTTGAGAACCTAATACTGAGTTACTGATTGAAACATATACATATTAAAAGTTGTATTTCTTAGGTTATCATAAACAACAACGCATGCCCTAACTGGTTTTGAACCTTTACACAGCAGGGCAAAGAGTACACATGCTATATTATATACAAGAACTCTACTAGTTACTAATTATGACATGTCAACCAAAAACTGCTAGGCTAGAGTCTACGAGGAATAAAATTATGTGTTATGAACTTACATGATACAAACTACAGTTGCTACGTCATACAATGAATCAATAATAACGTTGAAGTAAATTAAATTTTTAATGAACATACCTTGTAAGCAACAACATGAGCAATTGGAAAACCCTGGCTGCCATTCTGTGCAAGAAGAGAGAAATCACCTATAAGATCCAAAATCTTGTGGTGACAAGGTTTATTCTGAAACCGCAGTGGTGGATTTATAGGCTGTTTGGTTGCCTACATCCAAAGAGTTTTGCATCTGGAGATACAAAACTAGGGTGTGTGGTTGTCTTCTCACCCATCTGAACCTGGCTCTCTAGATGCAATTAACCCCGCCGGGCCCGGCTCTGGAGATACGACTAAATTGGGCGTTTCCCTAGAGCCAGGCTCCGCAGATGCAGCAACAACCACATGCGCGACACATTTGATTCATTTATTTACTATATCTTTTGATTAGTATTTTCGATTACCAAACCGATTTCAAAAATGGGTTATTGATATTTTTTCGAACAAAATGAGACCACACTTGTCATATAAATTTTAAAAGTTTAAAATTTTCATTTTTGAATTTATTTATTTATGACTTTCTTTAGAAATTTTTAATTTTCGTAATTGATTTTTTGTTATTTTGATTTTCTAGAATTTATTTTTTAAAATATTTCATCCCTCTTTTGAATTTCTCCATGCCATTTTCTCCTTAGTGCGGTCAACCAAACAACATTTCTACGTAGCCTGTATAATCTCATACACCTAACCAAACAACAACCATTTGCATCATCTCAGCCTGGCTCAGCTCATACAACCTCGTTCAACTGAGAAGACAACCAAACAGCCTATTAGCCAACCACCAGTGATACTGTCAATTGTCAAAGAAGTACATAATTATAACATTGAATTAGCATGGGGGCAATATACAGTTTAAGTATGCAGCAATTTCGTGCCTAGCCCCATGAGGCTCATTATCAGTAGTAAAGCTTTGAGATACGATTGTACTACTAATTGAATTGTAAAACATACCATCATACCGACTTTGCATGGTCAATTACTACAGACAGTATGCGGTGTATGCAGAATTAATAATGCTCTCTGTAAAACTCTTGTGTGAAGTATGAACTAGATAAGCACCAATTAAATTAAGCTCTGTTCAAAACCTGTAATACATATTCATAAGACACTATCCCAAAAAGATATTCTACTAAATTAGTCGACACAAACAGTAAATATGAATAGCCTATGTATCTTTGTAAAATACTGCAATTTTGAATTATGGATGAGAAAATATCGGAGAAGTTAATCATTGGTTATTTCTCAATAGAATATTTAAATTAGAGTATGATCAGGTTGTTAATACATCAATTGAATTATGGATGAGAATAAATAGAAAAATTTAAAGCCAGATAATGTATCCAAACATGAAACTATAAAAATATCATCTGATGCATCACCCAGTATTCAAGATCCAACGTGCAAGAATCAATACGTACAACAAGAAACTATCCATTTGCAGTGTTATTAGAAATAAAGAACACAAAATCTCAGCACATTATTCTTCACCTGCAAACCATAGCATTTTCTAGTGATCCTTCTTTGATGAGTTCAAGACCACGCATTTTTTCAACCTGTAGAATTCATAAATTCAAAAAGCTCAATGGAGTAACTACTTTTGCATTTATGACATGAGCACACAACAACAACGACGACGACAACAACAAAGCCTTTAGATCCCAAACAAGTTGGGGTAGGCATTTATACATGAGCATGAGCATAAAATATGTTTCCCTTAACCTAGATCAATCAAAGCAGTGAAGGCCAGCAAATTGTTGAGGGGACGTAACCATTAACTAGTAATTCTGTCAAATACCCTAAGGAAAGGAAAAAAAACACACTGGGCCATAAAACAGAGGGAAATGTAAAAAGTACTTAAGTCCATAGTCATGCAAGATTCCTGAAATTACTGGTTACTCTAAGAAGTGAAAGGAAATATTTTCATGCATTTCGAAGGTTGAAATAAAATAACAGTGACGTATATGAGAATCAAAGCATGCTCTAGGTAAGAAGTTACACTATCATGATTCTTGGGTTCTTGGGGGAATCTCTAAATAACACATATGCAGGTTTGCAGCACAAGACATGTTCTTGTAAGAAATGATGATAGTACGGGGTCTTATAGCACACGATATGCTATAAGCAATAAGTTGCACTAGCTGTTATTATATGAAAGGTACAGATCCAACAAATGGAGTTGACAGTATAGAAAAAAGATAAAGCAACAGCCATAATGGCTGATGGATAAATATCAGTAAATGTATAAGCAAACCTCTTCATATATACAGAAAGTTCTTACAGGAGCTATCATGCTCGAGTATATATTAGCATCCAGGAAAGTATTGAACCACTGATAGCCAATAGCTTGCACCTGCAATACGATGCATATTTTGCTCAAGTCATGTGGATATGTTTTGAATTTCGAAGCATATTATCAAAGTTAAATAGTCCCAAGTACAAGGCATGTGCTCAACACTTGCATAAACATTCTACTAATGCAGACAAGAAAATGAGAATACTTACACTTCTATCATAAAGCTTAGAAATAAATAAAAATAATATAACTCTAAAGAATTGCACCAAAAAAATGAACAGGCTTAACAGAGTAGCACTTCCAGACTTTAAAAAGGAAGGGATGAGACGTTTCAGTTCATTCGGGAAATTGACACCATAGGTTTTGTGGATTTGCGAGGAAGGGAATGCAGCTTCAAAGCAATCATCTTTCCTCAAGTAAAGTGGCTCACGAATTTCAGGTGCAAGTTTCTCTAATGCTTGTCCACTTGTATCCTTGGCCACACACAAACCTACTCCTTGTATCACCTCAACCTACTGTTGCGCTGATCCATCAAGCAAAGGAATCTGTCATTTCTAAAAATCCACGTTAACCGGAAAGACATCATATGGCGACGCTCTTCGTTGAAGTAAAATCTCACAGCAACGTCTCCCTAGCTGCTGCGACGTAATCAGCAGAAGGGCACGCACCTCGTCACCGCCGATGACCTCGACGCGGCAGTTGTCGACGCCAAGCGCCTCCATGGCCGAGAGCAGGTGCTCCACCGTGCGCACCCGCGCGCCGCCACGCCGTAGCGTGGTGCAAAGCGGGGACTGTGCCTCAACATTCCCTACCGCCGCCTCCACCCTCACCTCCTCCCCGTCCACCACAAAGTACCTCTCTTCACCGGCATGCGTGGGGAGCAGAGTGGCGATGGCGCGCGCGCCCGAGTGGAGCCCCACGCCCGACCTGGTCACCGCTGCCGCGAGCGTTTGCTGCGCACGACCTATCTGGTAGTGGTAGCGATCCGAGAGAGACGAGGGTTCAATCAGTCAAAGTTTCGGAGAAAACAAGAAGTGCTTTGTTGGATATCTCGCTCACCGCCTTCCAGGAGAAGGCGGCGCGGGGGAAGAGCTTGAGAGCTCGGGGGACGCACATAGCGGCGACGGAGCGAGCTGCAGAGGAGGGAGGGATCTCACTTCTCGCTTCCAAGCTGAAGCCGATGGATTGTTGCGATCTCAGCAATGCTCTTGTCTATTGTTGCTATGTGTTTTCGTCGAAAATATCCAAGGGGCGGTGGCTTTTGTTGCGGGCATGTTTGGTTCACGGCGATCAACAATCTTTGTTCTGGATGGTTTTACGAATAAGTGATCATAATCAATTAAAACATCTTTGCTAGTTATTTTTAAAGCTACTGGTGAACAGTGTGCCATTCAAACAGTATAAGTGTTTCATGTGAAATATCGAATGAAATACTGTGTAAAAGATATGATCACATGGAACAGTAATAAAATACCACGTTAAATATTAATGAAACACAATACACATGAAATTCTCATGAAACACTATATGAAACGTCTATATCTTTTGTACGGTATACCATATATTGGTTTTTCTGTTTTTATAGCGAATGAAATATTGTCAAAATTTGATAGGTGATATATTTCGTTTGTTGTCAGTAAAATGTGAATTGTACCTATAATCAATAAGAAATCATAAAAACTCAAATAAAAAATTAACAAATTCAAAAAATATCAAAAGTTTTGAATTTAAAATTTTAGTACATAATAGAATTAAAAAATAAAACATTTAAAACCTAAAAATAAATTACAAAATGCAAAAGATAACAAATAAATTAAAAAAATTAAATATAAAAATGAATTGGCTAGGATTTTATATGATATATAAAATTTGTTTCATAAAATTTGGAAACTGTTTGAAATAGAAACTAAAATTAAAGATAAAAATTAACTGAAATAAAAAATCCATGGTAGTCCGGTTGATGAGTAGGGCCAGTATTGCTGGCTTGATGGCAAGGTGTAACACCCCGGCCTAATCAGAGCCCAAGATGCTACTCCCTCCGTTTCAAAATATAAGGCGTATAATTTTTTGGCACGGTCTTCTATATAGAACTTTGACCATTAATTTCTTTCACAAGATATCATCAACAAATACAAAATTAGCATAATATAAAAGTATTTTTAAATACGAATCTAACTATATCACATGCATAAGACTAAACATATATGCTTTTAGCTTAATTACTAGTCAAAATTTATAAATGTTGACATTTTAAAATACATGCACGCCTTATATTTTGAAACGGAGGGAGTACTAAGTCCTTTATTTCTACAAAATTTCAACAGCACCTCCCCTATAAATTAGTCATCCACTCAGCAGACAAAGAAACATAATTTACATATGTTGGTGATTAATAAGCGGCCCACCTCGAGATGGGCCTGGGCTGATTCCGTATCAGCCCACCGTGCGTGCGGGAAGTCCAAAGAGCCACTCTTGGCCAGGTGCCTAGCCCGTCAGGGTCCGTCCCGAGCTGACCGGGTCAACCACGCTGTCCTGGGTCTCTGGCAGGGGCTTGGCGTACCTCCCGGGCTTCCCTTAGCCTGGAGGAAGGCTCCGCGAACGGCCCGCCTGTTCGTGGGAAGGCCTTTACAGCTATCATACCTTGCCATACTTTCTCCGGCCTTGACCGGAAAGAACTGTGTCTTCCCGAGAACCCACAGCCCGGGGGAGAACACGCGGGCAGCCCATCTTGTCGTTTGGACTTTTTGGCAGGCAGCGGATGGTTGTTACGCTACGCGACGCCCCCAACGGGTGGCGCGGGGCTGGCTCGGTCCAGTCAAGGCTATATCGAGGATAAAGGGAAAGTGCTTTCTTCCTAAATAAGTTTTCTCCCCTGTATCGGCATGTTAAGACAAACACGTGTCCAGTACTAACCCGACCAGCTTCTCCCTGCAGCTCGAGACCCGACAGGACCCTAGAACGAGACAAGAGCCTCGCCACTAAAGCAAAGACCGTCGCGAGGCCCATCGCATCAGCCTCGGGCGACCCGCCGCGCCTATAAAAGGAGGATTCCTGGACATTCAAGGGATCCGATTCCATCTGACCCAAGCCCAGGCAACACCCGCATCGAAAGCTTCCTTAGCGAGTAGTTTTTAGTCCTTAGTCACTACCATTGTAAGCTCGGGATCGGTGCCCCCAAGCCCAGTCTCGGCACCTCTGTACTGATTTCCACCATATAATCAACAAGACTGGAGTAGAGCTATTACCCGGCAGTGGGGGCTCGAACCAGGGTAAATCACTTGTGTCTTCACTGTACGAAGGATCTGTACCCGGATCATCAGGTCGCGCCAGGCTTGTCCGGGAAGACAGCGCGGCCTTAGCCCCAGCAGGCTTGGCCGCCGCCTCGGGCTGCTGAGAAGGGTGGTCGTTGGGCCTCACACCAACTACAAATTCGTCTGCCGGTCCGTGGTTCCGTGACTCTCCAGGAGCGCAGTTCCTAGACACCGACAGCATATATCATAACATATATTTTATAACCACCATCTTATTATTTCATCCATAGTTCACAACCCAATATGCCATACCGTTGAACTTTTTGCCAAAAGCTTACCTCAAACGTATTACTTAGTAACGATACTAACCATAGACATTCCGGTCTACAAAGGGACGACCAGCACCAAATCACACCACAACCAGCTCATCCTCACATACGAATACATATGTAGGTACATAACTAGTTAAGAGTTGAGAACATCATTTTATTAACTATAGGCTCATTATTAGTTGTTGAATGTTTGATAGTGTGTGTGTGTGTAGCTACCCGCCTGCGCGCGTCATCGTTAAAGGTTACCTAAAAAAAAGAACACAGAGCAAGGATGAGTCTAGGACTCAACAAGTATATATTTAAACAAAGGACAATATTAAAAGTAGCGGAATGATAACCATACCCGCAAGTACTCAATCTGTCAACCAAAACTCCAACTTAATCATAACAAATTTCCAAGCAGTTACAATGCAATACCATGTAATGCAATGTAGAATGCATCTCTTCTCTATGCTCATACCGGTATAGCAAAGGGCTCACCTGTCGATGACGCCCTTAAGCCCCGTCCTTTTTCATACGGGGTCACAACAAGTCGTGGTCATATGGCTTTCTCACCGACCTGGCCGTAGCACTCCGAACTAGTCATATGACCATACGTCGACTTAGCCCTACTCCCGTGGGGTGCCTACTCCCGTAGGACTTAAAACACAAGTCATGGTCATATGTCTTTCTCACCGACCTGGTCCGAGGCACTCCGGACTAGACATATGACCATATAACTGACTTGGCTCATGCCCATGAATGCAAATGATGCATACGTATCAGTAAGGTACTTTTCACTTTATCGAAACACTAAGATACAACATTCGGTCAAGACACGCATATCAACATCACGATAACCAAAACGGTAAGCAATAATGGACAACACAGTCACAGTCACTTTGAATAAATATACACTTGCCTTAACTACCTCGAACACCGGGTGCGACGATGTCGTCTTTGTTTCCAAGGTAGTGGAGGTAGTACCTAGAACAAAATAACGGATTGTATTACCACATAATACTAGCAAATTAGTAATGCTTAAAGCTACCCTGACCTATCACCGACCTGAAAATCTAATTTTTGGACAGCTAGCTTGCAAGAACCATAACTCCTAAACCAATTATCTGATTTTCACGTTCTAGGACTCGTTGGAAAGCTAAGAATATGAACTAAATTTCATTCTATTGGGCCTTCCTTTCGTTCCTACCTGAAACTACCTGAAACGCGGTTGCAAGCTACTGCATACAGAAATTTACCGCCAAATTGCAATTTCAACACTAAAGCTCCCAAATCCATTCCATACCTAACCTAATCAACTTGAATAATGGCTAATTGCAGAGAGAGGATGCTCAGTTCGTCACCCAAATGCGGAGATCCAAACCCTAGCTTTTCTCCTCTTCCTTCTCTCCTACTCTTCTTCCTTCTTCCTCCTTTCTTCCCTTCTCCTACCCGAGATGGCTTCCCCTCTTGATCTTTTTGTCGGCTAGAGCAGCAACATGAGGGGCAGCAGCGGCGACCACTACCAACTAGGGGCGCCTAGATGGGGAGGTGCTAGAAGGGGCGCCGGCCACCAGGAGAGAGGGCGGCGACCTGTAGACGGCTGCGCCGACGGTTCCTAGGGCGGCGGCGCCGGTGAGGAATGGAGGTGGTTGGGGGGAAGGCACCAGGAGGCAGCGACAGTGAGGGTTGGAGGAGCATGGGTTGGGGAAAAAAATTGGAGACCAATGACCGGTAAAGGGAGAGAGAGAGAGAGATCCTGGAGAATTCTAGAGAGAGCGAGAGAGTCGGTCTCCAATTGGGGGCAGTGGAAAAAATCTGGACCGGCTGGGCTGGCTGGCCCATCCTTTTCTTTATTTCTCTTTTTTTTTAGCATTACACAAGGCCAGCACAAACAATTTGCTCACCATTGAATGGCTAGCTTCTCACTTGAAAACCTCAGGACGTGCCAAATTTTTCAAAGGTGTTCCCTCAAATGGCTAGCAACCAAACACCATCGAAATCATGAAGGCTTGCCAAATTTTGATAAGGCCGAACAATGCTACAAATCAAACACATCTTTGTCAGACTATCTTTTATTTTTAAGAGTTTTTAGAAACAAGATATCTTGTGATTTTTTATGGTTTTCAATGGAGAGAGAGAGATGTTATTTCAAGATAACCAATTTGCAACAAATCACAAGAATAAACCCTAAACCCACCAACGAATTTGATGTTATTGTTCCTCTTTTTTGGTTGGTTCGCAATAATAGAGGCACCAATGAATTTAATGTTAAGGTTCCTCTTTTTTTGGTTGGTTCGCGATAATAGAGGCACCAATGAATTTGATGTTATATCTGTTCCTATTTTTTGGGTTGGATGGATAGACAAATAGATAGAGGGAAAATATTTGGTGCAAAAAATTTCTTAATTCATAAATGCAAAAAATTGGTTTTGCCCCTTAAATCTCATTTCGGTGGTCTAGCTAATACATGGAAACATGGGAAACAATCATCATGGTTTTGCATAAAAGTGCACAAGTGAGAGAAAGGAGTTCAAACGTGAACTATACAGTTTGGATCTAAATGACCATGGTGAGTTTTTGCGCTTGTGTACTGAGAAATCTTTTGCGTCGAATATTTTTTTGATAGAGAGAGAAATGAAAAGACAATAAAAGAAAATACATGAGGGAGAAAAAGCTGGAGCATTAGATTTTTAGGTTATGTTTGGGGTAGCCAAGGTGACTGCTAAACTGACTTAATTTTTTTAATCTATTTCTTAAGTTTGAGGATGTCTATTGCTAGTTTCAATATCCGTCTTTAATGATGTAACAGTAGTGTTGAGAGTAAATATAAGAGTGAAAAAATAGGTATAAGTAGAGCTAGGGTGAGTACTCGGATAATTTTAGAATAGAGTTAGCATTGGATATACCCTCGGTTTTTGAATTTATTGTGTGGTTGAATTTCAAATATTAAACAGTGTTGTTGAAATAACATCTCTCTCCTTCATTATAAACTATAAAAAATCACATAATATCTTGTCTCTAAAAACTCTTAAAAATAAAAGATATTGTCTGACAAAGATGTGTTTGGTTTGCAGCATTGTTCGGCCTTATCAAAATTTAGGAAACCTTCATGATTTAGGTGGTATTTAGTTGCTAGCCATTTGAGGGAACACCTTTGAAAAATTTAGCACATCCTAAGATTTTTTTATTTCAGTTAATTTTTATCTTCAATTCTAGTTTTTAATTTAAACAGTTTTCAAATTTTATGAAACAAATTTTATAATTCATATAAAATTCTAACCAATTCATTTTTACATTTAATTTTTTTTGAATTTTTATAATTTATTTGTTATCTTTTGCATTTTGTAATTGTTTTTAGGTTTTTAATGCTTTTAATTTTTTACACTATTATGTTCTAAAATTTTAAATTCAAAACTTTTGATATTTTTTGAATCTTTCAATTTTTTTATCTGAGTTTTTATGATTTCTTATTGATTATAGATACAATTGTCACATTTTATTGACAATAAATCAAATATATCACTTATCAAATTTTTACAAAATTTCATTAGGTTTTTTTCTAAACTATACAAAAACAGGAAAACCAATATATGGTACACCGTACAAAAGATATAGAAGTTTCATATGGTGTTTCATGAGAATTTAATGTGTATTGTGTTTCATTAATATTTAATGTGATGTTTTATTAGTGTTTCATGTGATTAATGTTTTATACAGTATTTCATTCGGTATTTCATATGAAACACTTATACTGTTTGAATGTCACATTATTCACCAGTAGCTTTAAGAATAACTAGCAAATGTGTTTTAATTGATTATGATCACTTATTCGTAAAACCATCCAGAACAAAGATTGTTGATCGCCGTGAACCAAACATGCCCGTAATGAAAGCTACCGCCGCTTGGACATTTTCGACGAAAACACACAGCGACAATAGACAAGGGCATTGCTGAGATCGCAACGATCCATCGACTTCAGCTTGGAAGCGAGAAGTGAGATCCCTCCCTCCTCTGCAGCTCGCTCCGCCGCCGCCATGTGTGTCTCCCGAGCTCTCAAGCTCTTCCCCCGCGCCGCATTCTCCTGGAAGCCGGTGAGCGAGATATCCAGCAAAGCACTTCTTATTTTCTTCGGAGCTTTAACTGATTGAACCCTCGTCTCTCGGATCGCTACCACTACCAGATAGGTCGGGCGCAGCAAACGCTCGTGGCAGCGGTGACCAGGTCGGGCGTGGGGCTCCACTCGGGCGCGCGCGCCACCGCCACTCTGCTCCCCGCGCGCGCCGGTGAAGGGAGGTACTTCGTGGTGGACGGGGAGGAGGCGAGGGTGTTAGCAGTGGTGGGGAATGTTGAGGCACAGTCCCCGCTCTGCACCACGCTGCGGCGTGGCGGCGCGCAGGTGCGCACGGTGGAGCACCTGCTCTCGGCCATGGAGGCGCTTGGCGTCGACAACTGCCGCGTCGAGGTCACCGGCGGCGACGAGGTGCGTGCCCTTCTGCTGATTACGTTGCAGCAGCTGGGGAGACGTTGCTGTGAGATTTTACTTCAACGAAGAGCGTCGCCATATGATGTCTTTCCGGTTAACGTGGATTTTTAGAGATGACAGATTCCTTTGCTTGATGGATCGGCGCAACAGTGGGTTGAGGCGATACGAGGAGTAGGTTTGTGTGTGGCTAAGGATACCAGTGGACAAGCATTAGAGAAACTTGCACCTGAAATTCATGAGCCTCTTTACTTGAGGAAAGATGATTGCTTTGTAGCTGCATTCCCTTCCTCGCAAATCCACATAACCTATGGTGTTAATTTCCCGAAGGTACTGAAACGTCTCATCCATTCCTTTTTGAAGTCAGGTTGTGCTACTCTGTTAAGCCCGTTCATTTTTTGGGTGCAATTCTTCTAGAGTTATGTTTTTTTTTATTTATTTATGAGCTTTATGATAGAAGTGTAAATATTCTCATTTTCTTGTCAGCATTAGTAGAATGTTTATGCAAGTGTTGAGCAAATGCATTATATTTGGAAATATTTAACTTTAATAATATGCTTCAAAATTCAAAACATATCCACAGGACTTGAGCAAAATATGCATCGTATTGCAGGTGCCAGCTATTGGCTGTCAGTGGTTCAATACTTTTCTGGATACTAATATATACTCGAGCATGATAGCTCCTGCAAGAACTTTCTGTATATATGAAGAGGTTTGCTTATACATTTACTGATATTTATCCATCAGCCATGATTGTTGTTGCTTTTTCTTTTTCCTATACCGTCAATTCGATTTGTTTGATCTGTACCTTTCATACAATAACAGCTAGTGCAACTTATTGCCTAGAGCATATCGTGTGCTACAACACCCCGTACTGTCATTATTTCTTACAAGAACATATCTTTGCTCTAAACCTGCATATGTGTTATTTAGACATTTCCTCTAGAACCCAAGAATAATAATAGTGTAACTTCTTACCTAGAGCATGCTTTGATTCAACTTTTTAAATGCATGGAAATATTTTCTTTCACTTCTTACCGTAACCAGTAATTTCAGGAATCTTGCATGACTATGGACTTAAATACTTTTTACATTTCCCTCTGTTTTGTGGCCCAATGTGCTTTTTGTCCTTTCCTTAGGGTATTTAGCAGAATTACTAGTTAATGGTTACATCCCCTCAACAATTTGTTGGCCTTCACTGCTTTGATTGATCTAGGTCAAGGTAAACATATTTTATGCTCATGCTCATGTATAAATGCCTACCCCAACTTGTTTGGGACCTAAAGGCTTTGTTGTCGTCGTCGTTGTTGTGTGCTCATGTCATAAATGTAAATGTAGTCACTCCATTGAGCTTTCTGAATTTATGAATTCTATAGGTTGAAAAAATGCGTGGCCTTGGACTCATCAAAGGAGGATCACTAGAAAATGCTATGGTTTGCAGGTGAAGAATAATGTGCTGAGATTTTATGTTCTTTATTTCTAATAACACTGCAAATGGGTAGTTTTTTGTTGTACGTATTGATTCTTGCACGTTGGATCTTGAATACTGGGTGATGCATCAGATGATATTTTCATAGTTTCATGTTTGGATACATCATCTGGCTTTAAATTTTTCTATTTATTCTTATCCATAATTCAATTGATGTATTAACAACATGATCATACTCTAATTTAAATATTCTATTGAGGAATAACCAATGATTAACTTCTACGATATTTTCCCATCCATAATTTAAAATTGCAGTATTTTACAAAGATACATAGGCTGTTCGTATTTACTATTTGTGTCGACTAATTTAGTAGATTATCTTTTTAGGATAGTGTCTTATGAATATGTATTACAATTTTTGAACAGAGTTTAATTTAATTGGTGCTTATCTAGTTCATACTTCACACAAGAGTTTTACAGAGAGCATTATTAATTCTTCATGCACCGTATACTGTCTGTAGTAATTGAACATGCAAAGTCGGTATGACGGTATGTTTTACAGTTCAATTAGTAATACAATCGTATCTTAGCTTTACTACTGATAATGAGCCACATGGGGCTAGGCATGAAATTGTTGCATGCTTAAATTGTATATTGCCTCCATGCTAATTCAATGTTATAATTATGTACTTCTTTGACAATTGATAGTATCTCTGGTGGTTGGCTAAATCCACCACTGCGGTTTCAGAATGAACCTTGTCGCCACAAGATTTTGGATCTTATAGGTGATTTCTCCCTTCTTGCACAGAATGGCAGCCAGGGTTTTCCAATTGCTCATGTTGTTGCTTACAAGGTATGTTCTTTAAAAATTTAATTTACTTCAACGTTATTATTGATTTATTGTATGACGTAGCAACTGTACTTTGTATCATGTAAGTTCATAACACATAATTTTATTGCTCATAGAACTCTAGCCTAGCAGTTTTTGGTTAACATGTCATAATTAGTAACTAGTAGAGTTCTTGTATATAATATAGCATGTGTACTCTTTGCCCTGCTGTGTAAAGGTTCAAAACCAGTTAGGGCATGCGTTGTTGTTTATGATAACCTAAGAAATACAACTTTTAATATATATATATGTTTCAATCAGTAACTCAGTATTAGGTTTTCAAGCTTGAAGGGGCTGCATTAAGTAAATTAGGATGGTACCGTCTGGTTTATGGGAAGGACATATATTTGTCTTAAAGTTAACACTCTAACATGGTGTGATGAAAATGAGAATCCATGTTTAACTGTTAAGACATGATTTTATCTTCAAAAGTATAGCCTTGAAAACTTTTTTCTTTTGAAAATATAGAATTAGAGTTGTCATGTCTCCTGGGACATATGGATTCCTTCAGGCCCCTGCACACTAGTTTCTGTGTTGAGCTGCTGCCATGTGTTGCTTGCGTAATTCTCTTCTGTGGTTGTGTTCTGTTGGTTTATGTGTTCACTACCGGTTAATTTCCATCCAGTCCATCTTAGGGTTCGATTTATTGCATGGCTTCTCGATGGTTTATCTTGTAACGGAAGATCTCTTAAACAATAAACATCAGTGAAATCTCTGAGCTACCTAAAAAATATGCTTAGGTTAGTTTGCGTAAGGTGACTTAAACACAAACTGTTTGTGTGATTATGTTCAGTTTCTTGACTGTTGTGAGTTCACGTACCAAATTGTTTGCGTAATGTGCATCATGGCATTGACTTTCTTTTTCTAGTTTTGGATCAAGTAATGCCTTTACAAAATTAGTGTCCAATCCCATTTATAGTGGTAGGTAATTAGATTATATAGTTCATGACATTGAGAACTGTGGATACTGACTCCTGACCATTAATAAATCAGAGATCTAATCAAAGTTTGGCAAAAGTTACAATTGATCCAAAAGGGAGCATCAATTACCAAGTAAAAAGTATTGTTATTGTGACAGGTTATTTAACTGAAGGTCTTGCGAGTCTCAATAACAAACATTATTCTGATTGTGACCTTAAACTACATACCACCCTTTTTTGTTTTTGTTGGCACAGCAGGACCTCTTGCTTTCAAGTACTTCTCTGTGACGTGGTTTTGAGATAATAGGGTTTATCTAAAGACACAGAATATTCCCTGCTATATTTTTGTTTTTGTAGACAAATCTCTACCTGACATAACAAACTATAATTGCTGTCCAGGTTTTGTGCTATTATGGCATCTTGTAATGCTATCAGGGCTCTGTAAGCCAGTTTATTACATACTGACATCTGATCTTAAAACTTTCTTTTTCTGTGACAAAGGCTGGCCATGCCCTGCACACCAACTTTCTACGTCATCTATCGGAAAGCATCACTGTGAACCGAGAAACCATTCTGAGCAAGGTTGAAAGTTGAAACACAAGTTTGAGTCCTTTAATGTGTTTTTTGTTTGTATTTCTGTATTTCATATCCTTGGTCAGCAAGCAGTCTTTATCTAGATTCATAAACTGTACCATCATCCTTCCGCCTTTTTATGGAACCATCCTTTCAGAAAATTTAGTATGAGGAATCATGTCCTTTACTCCATGCACTATAGCTTCAATACAATGGCTGCCAAGTGTTTATAGCCTGCTAATTCTACAGACAAGTCGGTGTCTGTCTTTGCGAGTCTGTGTGTGGTTCCATTCCAGTGTTCCACAGGTGACCACTGACCGAGCATGTCAAGGGGCCGAAGCCAAGCTTGTCCCTGAGACCATCTCCTGCTATTTTCTCATCATTCCATTTCTTTCTTCATTCTCTCTCACATTATTTTTGTTCATTCCTCATTTCTCCAAGAGCATCCCTTCGAATAAATTTACGAAGAAAACAAAGAGATAATTTCCTTTTATAGAGAGTGCATGGAAAAAATTCTTCGAAAGATTTGAAAAACCGCAAAGAAGAGGATCAATCGAAATATCTCGAGCAAGCCAAGAGAAAATAACCCCCGGAACAACACTACTGGGGATGGCCTAGCCTCTCCATCGATGTGGACGCAGAAGGCAGCCATCCAACCAGTGGCCGTGGAGGCCGCACCGCCACGCGAAAGCTTGAAGCCCGAAGCGCCCCCCCGGGGGGGGGTCGGCGGCGTCCAGACGCGAGGAGGGCAGGAGGAGCCGCGGGAGGAGGGGCGGTGGCTTGCCCCAGGAGGAGAGGCGGCGGGCGGCGGTGGGAGAGGCGGAAGGAGCCGCGAGGGGAGGGGCGGCGGCGGCCGGCGGCGAGAGGGGCGGGAGGAGCCGCGGGAGGGGAGGCGGTGGCTTGCCCCAGGAGGAGAGGCGGCGGGCGGCGGCGGGAGGGGAGGCGGGTAAACCAATGAGGAGAGGGGGGGTCGGGGAAAACCGAGGGGGGCACACAAAGGCTACGGGAGCCGCCGC
Organism: Raddia distichophylla; assembly: GCA_005191435.1. Taxonomy (NCBI): domain Eukaryota; kingdom Viridiplantae; phylum Streptophyta; class Magnoliopsida; order Poales; family Poaceae; genus Raddia; species Raddia distichophylla. The sequence goes on from SPJY01001389.1 coordinate 1,705,394, forward strand.
CTCGCCGAGCCCGCTGGATGGAGATCGGACGGATGAAGTATTTCGGGCGACGTGGCCTCAGCGGGGCAAAAACGGTGCCACGTGGCCCGCGGGGGAGGAGAGTTCTCACGCTTGTACATTTAATAGATATATACTAGCTGGGAAACACGCGCTGCGCGCGTACGGCGACAGTGCGTTTTCCGTCCCTTGCTGTAGCGTGCGGTTTTTTTTTTTTTTTGAGTAAAACGTCAGCGGTGTGTCACTGGTTGGCAACGGAGGCCAGAGGTCAGGAGGAGGACGGCTGCGTCGCCGCATCGGTTGCTTCGCCGGCGCCGGTTCTTTGTTTCAATGAGTGGTAAGGTTCTGTATATTTGCAGATCTGTGTGAGACGGATACTATTTATGTGGAAAATAGTTAAGGTTTGAGCGGGTTTGAGCAGGATTTGGGGAGATTGAGGGGTAAGGAGTGTAGTGGCGGGCCGTCTGTTCAATCTCTCAGTTTTTCGGTTGATCTTGATTCTTGCCTTCTCTCTTTTCAAATCTGAAATCTCCAATTCCCAAATCCAAAGCCCTTTTTCTCTTCTCAATATTATTATTTCAATGTTTCTTTTCTGTAGAGCATGCAGTAAACAATGGATATGTAAACAACCTATGGAGCTGCATAAACATTACTGATGCACATAGTGTATAACAGATAGTTACATAATTTCAGGCACGCGGGGCAGTGCATAAACATAAGTCTCATGCGCAATATATCAGAAGTAGCGCGAGGCAGTTTTTTTCATGGCGGACGGCGGTAAACAGCTATTTTTCTTATGGTAATGGCAGCCCATAGTGATACGACCAGATCGACGCAAGTACTGGGAAAAGCATAAAAATGCTATCATCATGATCAGGTCAGTAGAGAACGGGTTCTAGTTATCGTCAGTGAAAAGTTGTTTCTTCGCTGTTTTTGGCTGAGGCAGTGTGTCGTCTGCAAAGGGCCTGTAAAAAGTGAACAATTGTTTGTAACATAGGTGAATACATCAATGCAACCTAGACAAAATAGAGCCTGATTTAAGCACCTCTTTCCGATGTCCTTCAGCAAAGGTGATGTAGCATGTGACGAATTTTCTAGAGCCAAGCGAAAAGATTTCCTGTGCCGAATTCCCTCCATCCAGGACCTGGTAAACGCATCAACCATTCAGCATTTTATAAGAGAAGTAATGAGGCAAACACCAAAAAATCTAATTTATGTATCACAAAAGCATGCAAAAATAACATGCTGCTGAGCTGAAGCATCACCGTGGCATAGCATCTGCAAACTGAACATACCTATGTCGCTATCTGTAGCGAAGAAGAACCACCAGCAACTTGAGCGTGCACTTTCCTGAACAGATACATCTTAATTTACCTGTAAGAAGAGCCACCTCACTACAATGTAGCAACACATGTTTCAGGTAAAACCAAAAAATGCAACGCGAAGATTAGCTGCCATCCACCAAAAATAAACGGCTCACAAACTAAAGAAGCTAACAACTACATATTCCAGGAACAAATATTCGCAGGGACGGCATAGACAACAGCAATAACCATAACAAAATAAGAGAAGGGGAAAAAACGGCGCCTTATAGCCGATCACAGGAAGCAAACCCCGGATTCGGCCTCCCCGGGGCTCACCAACGCCGCGCCGCCGCGCGCACTTCGGAGGCGGCGCCGGGAGCAGCGGCGGAGGGGATAAGGGAGGCGGCAGTGAGGGGGAGGGAGGAGGACGACGGCAGGCGCAGCGGCGGCGACGGTGGGAGAGGAGATGGGTCGGGGGAAGGGAGAGGAGGCGACCGCCTCGTGGTGGGGGAGGAGGAAGAGGCGGCACCGGATCTGGCATAGGGCGGCGCGAGGAGAAAGCGCAGCGGGACAGTGGGGAAGGAGACGCTGGACGGGAGGCGGCACAGGGAGGAGAAGAGGCGGCGACGAAGCACAGGAGGGGTGGCACTGCAGCGGCGACGGGAGGAGGAAGCGCAGCGGGTCGACGGGGAAGAGGCGGCACTGCAGCGGCGACGGGAGGAGGAAGCGCAGCGGGTCGGCGGAGAAGAGGATGGGCTGCACTGCATGAGGCGAGGGGGGAGCGGGGGCTGAAAGAGTAGGGCACGGGGGATGAGACGTCGGGGCACATGCGGTGGCAAAAGCGGGTAATTTCCCCACAAGTCCAGGTGCATCTACAAACGCAAAAAGGGCATATCCGCGAGGGGCGAAAAAATTGGAGGGGGTGGACAGGAACACGCAGCGAGGAAAAAGCACTGAGGAAGGACCGTTTGGCAAATAGACAGGGACCAGAGCAAAAATGGCCTAATACCGAGGGGTTTTCCGCAAAGCCTACCCCCCAGGGAGGGCCACGATCGTGCGGACGGGGCGCTGGGTGCGTGGCGCGATCGGACGGCTCGTGTTTTGCGGGTGACGTGGCCTCGGGAGGATGAGTTTATAGCTAGCGCTATAATGTTCTTTGAATTATATAGATTATTATTGATTATTGATACACACCATCAAGTAAACAACTCACTAACTGTTCATATTTCTTCTTCTGATGCAGATCCAACTCGCTCATTTAGAGTTTGTGAAGGAAGTTTCTGGAACAATTTGCCCGGACTACGGAGACAATGTTATCACGGGGAGCCTTGTTTGTTTCAGCTTAAATTAAATGAAATGAAAATCTATTATTTTTGTTTAAACCAATTAATGTAATATTTTGTAGGCATTTTTGTGGGGTTTTAAATAGTTCTTCTTATAGTTTATAAAGTATTTTTTATAATTTTTTGAATTTTTAAAAACATTTTCTGAGAGGGTCACAAATTTGCTATAGTAAAACTCAACTCAACTTTAAACTAAAACAAACAAGGCGTGGCGTTTTTTGAACAAGGGAAAGAAAATCCTTTCACCGTCCCTATGCCTAACGGCGTTGTGGCGTTCTTCAGCCGTGCCAGTAAATATGTTAACGCCATTGGCGTTTACGAGCGTCCATTTTGAAGTTTATTTAGCTGTGTTGCAAGTAATCTTGTTGCTTGCACGTGTGTCAGCATATTTGTTTGCTTGTTATGTTGTACTGTGTTGCGTTATCGTCACGCTTCACCTATTCTTCCGGACTATCAGCGTGAAGTGACTGTCAAATTGTGGTTGGTGTCTATTTTAGAGATTATGTTACGAGGCAGTTATAATCGGGAGATGTATTGTATTTTATTTGTTACATTGGTCTAATAAAAATCCCAATGCCCTCGTTTCCGCAAACACTTCATATTTGCCATATCTAAGAAACGGCCTTGTACATTTCAGCTAACCGTAGCATAGCGTTTCAGAAAATTTTGAGAGTCTTTAAAGAGAGATTTAAAAATTATTAAAAAATTATTTAAAAATAGTTTTAGGATCTTTAAGAAGACTACTAAAAACCGGAGAAAAATCATTACAAATTATTACATCAAATAGGCTATATAAAAAAGATAAATTTTATTAAAACGCTACGCTACGCTACACTAAGCTTAAATGTACAAGGCCACGTACTGTGTCAATATTTGTGGGGTTGTAAGTAGGTTTTTTAACGGCCAAAAAATGAGACTCATAAAAAACTTTAGAAGTAGCCTTTCGAAAGGGCGCTTCGCCTTCGGTGGTTGTGGCTGTTAGGAATAGCACTTGTATTTATACGGGGACCAAAGGGCCAGTATATATATAGAGTACAAGGGCAGAAAGGAAAAAGACTAGAAAACCCTAATGCAGTAAAGGGACGGGCCATGCCATATACACAGCCCAAAATATCTCTACCACCCCCCTTAAACTCATGGTGGATCAACAACACTAAGTTTGGAGAGACAAGAATAATGATGCTGTCGAGTCTGTGCCTTTGTAAAGAAATCTATCAATTAATCTGCTGAAGGCACATACTGAAGAGCCACAACCTGCTTCTGAACCTGCAATCTCATATAAGAAGTATCAACACCAATATGTTTGGTGAGCTCGTGCTTCACTAGATCTCTGGCAATACCAATAGCTCATGTACTATCAGATAAAAGAGGGGTTGGCGTAGCAACAGAAACACCAAAAATCCTCAAGTAACCATGTTAGGAATAGCATTTGTATTCATATGAGGGCCAAAGGGCCAGTATATATACATAGTACAAGGGCAAAAAGGGTAAAGGTTAGAAAACCCTAATACAGTAAAGGGATGGGCCAGGCCCATATACACAGCCCAATATATCTCTAACAGTGGCTTGAGAGGAGACCTCTAGCTAGATTGTAGGTTGGCTCTCAATTTTTTTAATTTACATCTAAACCTTTTGACTTTAATTTAAACTCAAACTCAAATTGACATTGAAGGATAAATACCTTAAATTCAAATTTCTATTTTAAGTTTCGGTCAAATTTGGAAAAATACAGACTTTTCAAAACCTTTTGTATCCGTTTACTCTCAATTAAATTTTTTAATTTACATATGAAACTTTTGACCTGAATTCAAATTCAAACTCAAATTGACATTGAATGATAAATACCTTAAATTCAAGTTTATATTTTAGGGTTCGCTCAAAAAACTTTAGAAAAATATAAACTTTTCAAAACCTTTTGCATATATTAACTCTAATTTTTTTAATTTACATTGGAAACTTTCAACTTGAATTCAAACTAATTGACATTGAATGATAAATACCTTAAATTCAAATTTCTATATTAGGGCATCCAACCATTTGATTGTTTTCTTTATCCTCTTTTTTTCGCCTAGCCCAGCAAGCCCACCGGCCCCACTCGCTTGTCTCTTCCCTTCTTTGGCCAAGGGACCCTCCCCTTGATATATAGGAGACATCCATTTGTAGACGCAGAATCCAACCACGATCGGTACTAATATGAACAAATTAACGGTGTGTCTAGCTTCATGTTACCATCTATGAGATACCATCACTACTGGAAACATGTCAAAATTTCGACGCCATGAATCATCCAACAATTAAGATACTAGCTAGTCTCCTCCTATGGCAGTCAAGAAAGACGAAACTGCTTTCACTCTCGATTGATTCAAGCTGGTTTTGCTTTCACTCTCGATAGCTTCAAGCTAAACCGTCGAGACTCGAGAATAGGCACCTCTCTTGCTCCGGCTGACTCAATGGTCCATTGTTGATGGCCGGCTGTTGAGAATATGTTCTCTCAACGGTTTCGGTCATTTCCTATAGTGCAGCGGTGTGTTTTGAAGTAACCATAAGATAAAGAACCTATCGTCACAGGATCAAATGAATGAATTGAAGCAGTTGAAAAAACATTCAGGGCAGGTCATAATGTTGCTCAACAAAATTTCGCAGGAGGGAATTTGAACATAGATTAATCCAGGACTCCAGGCCGGCCGGAGGCTAGCTCATCCTCATCGTATCACTGTCAACGTCGCACATCTTCTTCCAGTTGTCATATATATACTCCGTATTAATTAAGTTTAATATATCGTAAAAAGTACAAGATCTAAACCAAACCATTTATATTCCAAGAAAATAATCAAAAGAGGTTACCAAATTAAGCATCCACAATTAACCAACCCAAAAAAAATAAATAAACCTGTGCGTGCACTTCACAATCCACATCGCCAGTTTACCACATTGAAGTCAATTATGTACAGCGAAGCGATCGAGTCGTTCCACCAGCAGGACCCAGGAGAGGAGAGGGTGGCCTTCTTCTACGACGACGGCGGTCATCGATCATCCGCCGAGCGCTGCGAAGCCGCCGCCGCGCATCATCTGCTTGAACTCCTTGAAGTCGACGCGGCCGTCGCCGTCGTCGTCGACCTTGCTGATCATCTTGCGGCAGTCCTCGGCGGTGCGGCCCTGCTTGAGGCCGAGGCTGGCCAGCACCGACTGCAGCTCCTCCACGGTGATGTAGCCGTCGCCGTTCTGGTCGAAGACGTTGAAGGCCTCCCGCATGTCCTCGTCCTCATCGCCGCCGCCCTCGCCGCCGCCGCCGCCGCCGCCCTCGCCCTCCCCGAGGACGGAGCGGTAGAGCAGGCCGAACTCCTCGACGTCGACGCAGCCGTCGCCGTTGGCGTCGATCTTGTCCATGGTGGCGGTGAGCTCCTCGTCGGGGATGTAGATGCCCAGGTTCCTGAACGACTCCCCGAGCTCCTTCTTGGTGATCCGGCCGTCGCCGTTCTTGTCGAACATCTGGAACACCCTCCTCAGCTCCGACGCGTCCATGCCGCCGCCGCTCAAGCTGCCGCCTCAATCTCGCCGGCTCTCCAACATCTGCTACTTCTCTCGGTGGCAGCGCGATTGCATGTGGCGATCGATCGAGACCAACAATGGAATGGCCGGGAAGAAGAGGTGGTTGCATGCCGATGCGTTTTGTTAGAAGGGGTTTGTGTGGCGTGGAGGGAATGTTGGTGTCAACTTGCCATCTTGGCATCTTGCTGCTATCTTTGCCTCGTCTTGCACTACATAGGGATCGCCATTTTTGTAGGCTTCTTCATATGGCTAGCGCATTGTCATGACCACTCATGTTTGATGTACACGTACACTACTATAGCTTTTTTTTTTCCTGATTCCACTAATAATCTTTTCTTCAGGTACAAGTGCCCTAATTAAAGAGATAATAGAGGTTAAACGGCTTTTGCAAGGTGGGCACGCACTGTCCCACTGAATGTGCCAGCTTGTATCATAACCTAGCCTGTATTAATTTAAGGGGACTGCTGGAGAACGATATATATACCGTTTTCAACAAGATAGATGATGGTGTATCATGTGTGTCATAAGTGTACTGTGATGCATCACCACTCACGAATGTTGTGGTGTGTCATAGGCCTATCGTTCACACCCTCCCCATCTATATATATATAGTGTGTGTGTGTGTGTGTGAGAGAGAGAGAGAGCAGTGAACGATCTAGAGAGAGCTCTCGAGGAGCACCATCTGGGTCCAGCGATCAGCGGTTCAAGCAGCACGCGAGCTCTAATGGTCCAGCATGGTGTGGTTCACAAATAGGTTGTTTGGTTGCCTTCTCAGTTGAACCAGGCTGTATGAGCCGAGCCAGGCTGGTTGGAGCCAGGCTGAGATGACGCAAATGGTTGTTGTTTGGTTAGGTGTATGAGATTGTACAGGTTGCGTAGAGATGTTGTTTGGTTGGCTGCACTAAGGAGAGAATGGTATGGGGAAACTCAAAAGAGGGATGAAACATATTAAAAAATAAATTCTAGAAAATCAAAATAACAAAAATCAATTACGAAAATAAAAAAATTCAAAAGAAAGTCTCATAAATAAATAAATTCAAAAATGAAAATTTTAAACTTTTAAAATTTATATGGCAAGTGTGGTCTCGTTTTGTTCAAAAAAATATCAATAACCCATTTTTGAAATCGGTTCGGTAATAAAAAATTCAACAAGATAGATGATGGTGTATCATGTGTGTCATAAGTCTGTGATGCGTCACCACTCACGAGTGTTGTGGTGTGTCATATATAGGCCTATCGTTCACACCCTCCCCATCTAGCGTGTGTGTGTGTGTGTGAGAGAGAGAGAGAGAGAGAGCAGTGAACGATCTAGAGAGAGCTCTCGAGGAGCACCATCTGGGTCTAGCGATGAGCGGTTCAAGCAGCACGTGAGCTCTAATGGTCCAGCATGGTGTGGTTCACAAGGCGATGGCTAGAGCTTAGTCTTGAGGCAGCGCCATCAGGGTTGAGGAAGAAAGGCCAAGGAAGAGGACGATGAGAAGCACGGTGAGCATGTACATGGATATGAGATCAGAGGCGGTGGACAAGCTGGGTGCAACAGGGCTTGGTTGAACGTGACGGTGATGTGGATGCGGTGGAAGACGCATGACGACATCGAAGGGCACGTGGAAACCATTTGGACCAATTTATCAGATTGGGATATTTTTGAATGATTTGGTCGGATATGTACAAATCTTTTTCATTATCATAGTGGATCTTCGAAAAAACAGAGTTTGTATCGACTAAAGTATATACTTCGACTTTTATGAGCTAGAACTTTAGCTCGTAAGCATAAAAGCACGGTGCAAATTGGTTTTTGAGGTAAGGATGGGATTCCATTCCCTAATCTTTATGTTAATTTAAATTATGATAATACAAGACAATCCTTTAATGGAAACTAGATCAAACCCAAGCCTTGTACACATATTGGTCAACAAGGTTTGTAAGAAACAAAGCAAGATTGAGGAAGCTCGCTAGAATATATGAGTACTGGGTGGTGAAGAATAATAGACATTCCTTGGAGTAAAAAGAAACAAGGACGACTCCGAGGAGGAGGAGGACAAGAGATCGTTTCCTTTGGTTAACCAAATTAAGATGGGAAACCCGGACATAAATGGAGACAAGCTCACAAGATAGACGTGACAGCGACCCACAGCAAATCCAGGCATAGCCGAGTCCCTTGCAGGGATTTCTTTGCCAAAAATTTATTGGGAGAGAGTGGTATGGCTGAAATTTATGGGAAAAAATGAAGCTCTTCGTGAAATTTTGGCCAGAGAACTTGAAAGTAACATTTGATTTTGAATTTAAAGGCCAGAGAGATTTTTTTAAAAATGCGGCCTAGATTCAACGGCTCAACCTCCCATGACAAGGCATCAACCCCTCATCGCCTCTCATGACAAAAAAAATAAGGCCCATTGCCTCTCATGATAAAAATAAGGATTGCAATAGCACATGGATAGTTGGCATTCCAAAAAACACTCAATGTTTCTGCGGAGCGAATAGTTTATCATCGTAGTAGTATGAAGGGTCATAGAGGTGCTAGTAATAGAGCACTCATCAAAAACAACAAACTGAATTAACAGCAATCAGCCTGTTACCACTAAAATGGTTTCCGGTGCAAAGGGTGGGGGTGAACCTACAATGTTTCCCTTGAATAAATAGCTAAACAACCCCCAATTTGTTAGCTGCCCTTGAATCTATCTATTCTATATACAACGCGCGAGCAGCGCGTTCGTCCGCTAGACACGTCGGCTAAAAAACCACAGCCGTGGGATCACCAGGCCCACCGGATCAGCGGTATGCAGCACTCCGTGCTGACGTTTTTCCAAAACAACCCTCTCTCTTTCCGATAATCAACCCGTGGTCCGCATAGCTGATGAGGGCACACTCAGACGAGTCTGTAGACAAACCCCGCAAGTTTGTTTATTTTAGATATGGGTCCTTCCACGTTCAGCCAAGTCCAAAGCCGCAAACCCTCATTTCTCTTCTTACCGCCGCCGTGCCTCTTCGTCCTCCCGTCGCCACCCTCCTCGGCTCCTCCGCACCTCCACGCCATCTCCTCCTACGGCCTCCACGCCGGCAGGGCTCAGCCGCAAACCCTCATTTCTCTTCGTACCTCCGCCGTGCCTCTTCGTCCTCCCATCGCCATCCTCGTCGACTCCTCCTCCACAGCTCCGCGCCATCTCCTCCTACAGCCTCCACGCATGCAGGGCTCAGGACCGCGGGCCGCCTCCTCCCAACGCCCTCTTCCTCGCCGACGGTTTGTACATTCATACCGCCGCCCCTATCTTTGTCTCTCCGGAATCCCCGTCTGCTCCACCTCTCAGCGCTCTCCTCCCTAACCCTAGAGTTCGCTGTCGCCCTAGCCCTCTTCCAGAGAGCTACAGGTTCTCCTCCTCCCGATTTGCTCTTCCCAATTTAATTTGCCCCAATCAGTTAAGTAATATAGTTGTGGCATTTTCGACTTACGTGAGATGCACAAATCTTGGTAAGAATGAGTTAAGTAGGAAATTAATAGACATGGTTATGCGACTTCGAAACCTGTCGACACTGTAGGGTTAAAACTTCTTTGTAGTTTTTGATTCAAAAATTTACAACGGCTGCAAGTACAGTGTTCTGTATAGCTAACCATAAGTGATTTCGCGCCTAGGTTGATATGTATTTGTATGCAAATACGTGCTCAAAAGATGTTTAATCCTACTAGATTATTATTACTTTATTCAGGTGTTGGTATTTCTTTCGGATGTGTCTTATGAGTCATTTGGGCTACTTGACTGTTGACATAATCATTGCTCTCTCGAGTTGTCAACGACTGCGGCATGCCTGTGTATTTGGAGCTAGAATTATTAAAGGTAATACAACATATTAGCTAAAGTGATTGTTTTTAAATGGAATAGAGGTGTTTGTCTCAATATTCTCCCCTGCTTAACAAAAACACCGTGTTTGTTGGCCCAGGAAACAGGATGAGACAACTATATGATTTCAATTGCACAACATGTGTTTATTGTGTGCCAAAGCAGATACAACTCGCAATGAAATATTGCTCTCTTCACGGTTACCAGCAAAGACAAGTACTTTTCCAATTGTCTGATAGGTCTTTTTTTGCTAAGATCTCCTAGAGCCTCTATTGATTTATTGTTCTTTTAGCACATGGATCAAAATGATGTTGGGCATATATCTGTACGGTTTGTTGACATCAGAAATTCATGAAATGTGACACTTTCCATGTTTACTTTCCGACTGAAATTAGATTGACTTATAAGAACAGAATATTTTACTTCCATACTTTGTATGTGATGGTCGTCAACCCTATGCATTCGTGCATTTTTTGTGCAACCACATGAAAGATGAAGTTATTTGCTACAAGATGATCAGTCATTCCTACCATTTCCTGAGCTGAATAGCTATTCATATTTCCAATCTAGACAGCTCACATGAATTGCCGGTTGCCAAGATCATGCACTTTGGCTGTAACACCCTGGCCTCCAAAAGGCCCAAGATGCTACTAACTCCCTAAAATTCTAAATTTTGGCAGAACTTCCCCTACAATTGGGACATCCAAACAGAGCAGCTCACAACGGAAATATAATGTAAATCCATATACACCAATCGATAAAGAACCAAGGTCACCGCTTGTCAACAAAAAACCATCACCACATTCAACAGGAGGCAACTATCCCAATCAAGGAGCATTAGCCACCCAGTTCAGCAAACCTTAATAAGATAGATTATTAGACCCCAATTACACTAAGTACAAGCGCTAAGACAATTCATCGTGTTATTCAGGTATTAGGTTGACAGGCTCGAGTGATGAGCAAACATGTGAACTACACCCTTCCCCGCAGGTGCTGCTTCAACCATCACCTAAAAACAACAAAAGGGTAAGTGTGAGTCCAAGATTCAGCAAAGTATATAATAAAGAGGTTTGAGCGTAAACATAAGAATTACGAACATAATCATCAATCACCGCTACAATTTATCAACACATTGTCCAACGCAATGCAATGCGATGTGATGCAACATGATCTTTGACATTGTGCGCACCGGTATCTGAGCGTATACCCGTCGATGTATCGCTCTAACTCCATCCCGTGGAGGTGCTCACCGTAGTGAGACTTCCCCGCCATCCTGTGGGGGGTGCCTACCTCTGTAGGTCTTATCAAGAGCACGCCGGATTAGTCATATAGCCTTTCCATAGACCAGACCCGTGGCTCACCGGACTAGCTAGCTATATGACTTTCTCACCGCCCTGGCTCGAATACATGCTTTCATGAGTGTATGCAACATAAACAGAGTTAACCATCATGTCCCATCAACATTCCATCATTCCCATCCCACTCATCCATACATTCCCTAATCCATTCTTGTTGTCCATTCATTCAACACTATAATATCACCATCAATAAAAAGCAAAGCATATATCTGCATGAAACTATCATCACCATGCTCATTCCATCTTTATCATCCATGCATCCATTCATCATCATAAATCTACCATTCATAGAGCAAAGCATAAATAGCACATTATTTTGTTCTAGCACACGTTACCTTCCACATCGTATCATGTACTTGCCTTAGTTACCCGGCGGAGCAGAAAGAAGAGACGTCGATGTCATCCCCGAAGCGTCACCTACACATTCAGGCATGGCAATCAATCGGCCTGATACCCTTATTAGCCAATATACAAATTCGGTATTCCTTCTCGCCCTTTCCCATTCTGGCCCCTAACATAATAGGTTTCTAATTTACCACAACCCTTAATCATTAGCTTTCATAGTTGTTGAACAAATAGTTTATCGCTTTAACAATAATCTCGTCACAGCCTACACAGGACAGCAGCGCTCTGAAAGCCATAACTTCTAATCCGCTGGTCCAAATTACGTGTTCTTGGGCTTGTTGGAAAGGTAAAAAGATAGACTACGATTTCTATAATATGCCCGAGCCCTAGATCTTGGCCAAAACACCTCGTTTTTAGTGACCAAGTCACTGCACTCACAAAGCACCATCTAGCCTCAGATTCAAGTCTTAGGGTTTATCTCTCCTCCCAAATCCCACCCTAAACCAACATATACAAGGCAAATTGCAGAAGATTACCTCAATTTAAAGTTTCTCCCTAGGATTTGGGGTGCAAACCCTAACTCTTCCCTTCTCCTTCCTTTTCTTCTCCACTTGATTTGCCCCCGCTCTTCCTCCTCTGCAACCTCCCCACCTTCCCCTTCCACTCCGCCTCCCCATGGGCTGCCACGACGCTGGGGAAGAACAGGGCAGCCCGGCGAAGGGGACGAGCAGCAGCAACAGCAGTGGGGTGCTAGCAACGGCGGCGTGAGGGATGAAGTGACGGGAGAGAGAGAGAGAGAGAGAGAGCAAGGAGCAGAGGGCAGTGGGAGAGGTGTGCTAGATTCAGAGAACAGAGGGATGAGGCTGAGAGGGTTGCTCCCTCCTTGCCTTATACCTACAACCAAGGTCGGTGGTGGGCTGGGCTTGGACCACCGGCCCATTAATCCTCTTTTATTTTGTTGGTATTACACTCTCCCACTCTTAACAGAATTCGACCTCGAATTCCATGTTCAATGACTACTAAAGGAATGTAAACATAATAAAGAATCATACATTACGCCATATTTCATACTCACTGTTAATAACTCCGGATATTTCTCTCGCATCTGCAATTCAAGCTCCTAAGGTGCTTTTCGGTTGGATTCCTTCAATATCTGCTATGGTTACTCATGATCGAGAGGTCCTGCTTTATGGTTTTCGCTTCTATTGAAATTACATACTCGCAACCTCTTAGGAACTTTCTCAACATCAAGGCGTGAAGCACACTATGTATTCCTTGCAAAGATTTTGGAAGGTCCAATCGATAAGCTAGCATGAAAGCCATCATTATGTTCAAATTCAACAGGCACTAAGCGATCCCCTCAACTACTTCCTTAAGACAACACACATGACCTAAGCATTGCTGATTGAATGGCTTGCTTGGGCTGGCCATCTGCTTGAGAGTGAGGTGCAACACCTGAGAGAAGCGGTGCACCTAAGGCCTTCTATATACCCTCCCTAATCATAGACAACTTAGTATCTCCACAAGGAACATAAATATCGATATATCCTACTCTCTCCCAAATGCTCAATATAAAGGGCATTATTGGTTTCCCTAAAAAAAATTCACCTTTAAACTACTACTACGATGCACAAAAATAATCTTTAAACTGAAATATCCCAATATCATCAAGGGTGAAATCTTTTCTCCGTTGAATGAACCACTTTCATACCTACTAAGATAATCTATCGTACTATTACGCTTCTCTCACCCGCTCTAGCATTATTGGTTCTAGAAGTAACTTAGTTTTAGCTTGAACATCGTTCATCTAGCCATATAAAATCCTTATTCGGTCGAGATCATAACCTAGACAATTTAGAGTAGAAAGCACCACCTAGCGATTAAGAGCATCAGCCACAACAACATAATCATGATCAGACTTCATTCCTTATTGCCAAATCCATCATGTTCTTCTTTCCTTGAATCATTCATTATCACAAAAATCATAAATAATAAAACAAGGCATCAATGACACATCAAGTACACAATATCGATATTCAATAAGCAAAACCACAAATAATCATATTAACACTATTCGCTTCGTTCACATAAGCCTACCCAATTGATATTATAGGGTCATAATATAATTATTTATTCGTTCCATACACATAGTGCCTCCAAATCGTTAGAATCAAAGAGTCACATCAACAAGCTTTAAATCGTTAGTTGGACTTTTTTTATTCCTCAATGGCCTAATAGCATAAGACACCACCAAGTTTATGCGGGATGCAGTGAAAAAAGCTGCGCACCACACTCCTAGCTCTAGAAAAGTAAGAGCAGAAACCATCAACTTCCTCTTCAATCTTGCAGGAACTATACTTCGGTTCCAATATACAATCATATTTTGCACCTTCCTAGGTCAATAAAAGCATTGGCTTAGAAATGATGGGGAGATCCCTCATCTTAACCATTTATGGATAAGAAACTCATTACTTCACAATGATCGATCTCTTCTAGTTGACCACGGCTGAAACCTTACTTGGGTCAACGGAAATGCCCTCTAGAGTAATGATATAATCTTAAAAAAAAATACCCACTTCAGTAATCTAGAGTTCACCTTTTTTTTTTTAGCTTAGCATATAATTGGTTTTATTTGAGGGTTTGGAGCACAAGCCTCAGATGTCGCTCATGACCCTCAATGGACTTGAAAAAAAATGAGAATATTGCCAGTAAGCACATAGCAAAGTCATCAAGATATTTGTGTAACAAATGTTGATAATTATCTCCATAAAGATTGCAGAGCATAAGTCGTTACAGAGGATGCAACCCAATACTCACAATCCCAGACCGGAAGAGAAAAAAAACTATCTTTCCAATATCCTATGTATGCACATCTTACTGCATTTAGGTTGCGAATCAAATAACTTTAAAATCAACTTGACACCGCTTAAAAGATCAAACAAATCCTAAATGCATGCAATACGTACTAATTCTAGGTGATTACCTATTTGAGAGCACGATAATCAACAAAATCCCTCCAACTTCTATCTTTCTTATCTATGCAAAAAGGGATATAGCTCTCCAGGTGACACGCTATGCTGAATTAACCTTTCTAGCAAGAAATCATTTAAATGCCTCTCTAGCTCAAAACAAATGAGCTATTTGATAAACTAGTTTACAACTCATTTCTTAATGGGCACCAACCAACATTTTCTAGAAACCCTTATAGCTTAAGCTTAGCTTCTCATTGGCACCAATTGGCCAACCATGATTAGGCTCGCTTCACGACACATTTGATAATATAACAGTGTATCACAAAGTTCAATCATAGATCATATTATGACATGACAGCTCTATCAAGAGTGTCGTCACTTTCATTACAAATGGATCACTACATGCCTCTGAAACCGCAGGGTCAAAAAGCCATTCTCAGTAAAACCAATAGCCATCAACACCTATACCAAACCTTGCAAAGAGTCGAACTCTGAAACTCAAGCAAACTTGTACCGAAAGACAACATTCAGAAGAATGCGAAATACGACAATCAACTAAGAACTCTCAAAATAGGACATCAAGTTCCATAATACCATCGTATCTAGAGTGTGTAGTACATGCAACTATCATGGCTGATCAGACCAGTAGTGACTCGCACTACACACCCCAACATGAAGGCTAACCTCAAATCACACATAAAGCTTAAGACCATGGGATGGATATACAAGCACGAACAAAAGTTCGAGGTCGACCCCCGTATAGCCAATCCAACAACCCACTGCAGAAAAGACCAACACCAGCTCTTGGTAGCAAGAGAAACCCAATTAGAAACAAAAACACAACATAAACTAATAAGAAGCCCTTCACTATCAACATAAGTAAATTATGCCTCTCTAATAAAATTGGGACGCTTCAAAGAATATCATAATGTCGGTCCTAAACATCAAGGTAACAAGTCGTGTAACTACTCTTTTCGACCTCATCATCTCCTAATCAAAACAAACTAAAAATTATCAAGATGAAGGGTTGACTTCCGGAGTAATGAAACAAAATTACAATCCTCCAACCTTTACTTGGTAGGCACCGGAAGGAAAACAATATTAGATCATCACATAATAGGGGTAGTAACCCGACGTGAACAACATCAAGCCACCTCAACTAAGTATGCATTTAATCCTAGCTACACCACTTTTGGGTAAGAAAATGAACTGGTCGACCAAACCACCACTTGTCCCAAGGTTTTAACTACAATACTAGTCAAGGGCATAAAGCACTGAACTAGCAGAACTCTCAAGGCGAGCTCTGCTAAAATTTGGCCATAGTGATCACGATAAGCTTGTTCATAGGTTGGTCTTTCCAAACCAGTTTTTTTATTATTATTATTAGTAAGCATTCCCAGGAAAAGCAGTAACAAGGTAAATTCGCAGCTCTACACAATAATGGTTACTCTTTAGGAGAAAATAAAGGTATGATAGCTCTAAAACCCTTGCTAATACCGTTCCAACCCACTGAGCTACAACAAAGAAAACTCGACAGCAAGATCATCGTTGATGCCGAGAGAACCAAGAAGCTTAACCATGCACTTACGACGACGGGGACCCCATGAACAAAAAGACATTAGTCCGACAAACTTCGATGAAAACTAATCCCAATGAATAATAATCACCCCAACATGGAGGAGATAGGTACATTGAATGAAAACATGCCTGTCTGGGAGAGATATATAGCAAAATCGATGCATAAATAGAGGGGTTCGATAACGACCGTCTCAAGAGTACAACAGAAATTTCAAAGCTTCAGCATCATTTAAAAAGGGAAAATTAACCTGGTGGCACTGAAAGGTGACTCCGTTCACTTTCTAGCACTGAAGAAAGGTGGCGCAATTTTGTAGCACTGAAGTTACTCCCCGTTACCCCGAACTGGCATGCCATCACATGAGGTGTAAATTGTGCCGTCTTCGTCTCATTAAGGTACCGATTCGGGTGGGAAAATAATAAAAAAGCCTCCCGTGTTCTTCCTTCTCGGCTGCAGCCCTTCTTCGCCACCGCCGCAGCCGCCTTCACCGCGGAAACCCTAGATTTGTCGTCGTCGAGGACGCCGCCGTCGTCATGGCAGGTCGTTCGGTCGGATCCGTCTCTGGTGGGATGCCGGAGTTCCTCCCGTTGGTTCGTTGCCCCAGATGTCGGTTAGTAGTTGTTGGAGCAGTCTGTGGCAACCAAAGAAATTGTGGGAGAATTTACTACAAATGCCCAAACTTTGATGGGGTAAGTGGTTAATTTGTGTTTGGTTCTTCTCGCCCTTGTCTTTTTTTTTTGACTTCGGACATTGCATAGGTCAATGGGGTGTGCAAGTTTTTCTACTGGGAGGAGGAATATAGAGCATATCTAGCCGATTTGGATGCTCCTGATGCTGGGTTGGTACGGGGACAACATGAAGACACGAGTGGTGGCGGATTGGTTCAGACGGTTGCAGAGCTCACTAGCACCATGAACAAGCTGATAGCTGTAGTTGAGAAGCTATGTACTTTATTTGGTGTTTTGATTTTTGTGATGGTTGTATTGATGGTTACCAATGGCAGAGCTCAATAGCTCATATGTAAGAGTGTTGGTTGTATGTGTATCAGAATTATCACTTTGCAAGAACATGAATCTGAATTGTCACTTTGGAAGAACATGAATCTGAATTGGCACTTTGCATGAACATGTATCTGAAATGTCACTTTGCAAGAACATGTAGCTATTAACAAAGGGAAATAGGCATGACAATGCCCATTACACAAAAGGGTTTTGAGAACTACTAGCTGCATTGTTTAGCTGCATTGTGCACAAAATAGGCATGACAATGCCATTTACACAAAAGGGATAGTTAAGTTATGACCAATACATACATAAAAGTATCATTTCAGAACAAAAGGAATAGTTAAGCTTCATTTGCTTCCTTGTGCTGCTGCTCTCTTCCTTGTCATTGGGCTAGATGGCTTCAGGGCTGCTGCTCTCTTCCTTGTCATAGGGCTAGAATCCTTCTGGGCTGCTGCTTAATTCCTGGTGGTAGGGCTACATGTCTTCTGGGCTCCTGCAGCTGAAGGTGTGCTCTTCCTCTTCTTTGTAGCAGGGGCTTCAGAAGGTGTGCTCTTCCTCTTCTTTGATGAAATAGTAGCGTTCCAGCTTTACTCCTTATAGCAGGTCCAGATTGTTGTGCAGATGGAGGTGGCTGAACTTGGGTGTGCTCTTCCTCTAGTTCAACTCGGGGTGGTTCCACCATAGCATTTGAACATCCTTTTGAAATGTGCCCAAATTAGTAGCATCTTTTACATTGGTAGGGCCCTCTCTTGCCTGGTTCACCAAAATTTCTTATTCTTTTCTTTCTTGGCCGCCCAGCACTTTTATCCAGTTTTGGAGGATGCATATGAAACCCTGGATTACACAGTGGCCAATGATTTTTGTCATCCAATGGTGGCACCTCAAACTGATAACAATCCTTAAACTTCTGCACAGAGTACCACTCATGCACATAATCTGAAATTGAAGTCCCTCTCAACTGTGTGATATAAGCTATTGCATGTGTACATGGTTTTCCTGAAATCTCCCAGTGTCCACAAGTGCATGTTCTGTTGGCAAGATCAACCCCATACCTCACAGTAGATCCATCATTTGTAGTTCCAGAGGCTTCAACTTTCATGTGACCACACTTAGAGATGTTGTACTGCAGACCCCTACTTCTTGTCTTCAACTCTTCCAATACACTTGGGAGGATTTCACCTTGCAGTTTTTTTCCTATCTCCTACCTTATAGCAATCTTCTCTTGCACCATGGCTCTAATCTTATCAAGAGGTCTACCAGTGGTAACTCTTTCAGATCTTTAATCCGGCTGTTGAAGCACTCAGATATGTTATTGTTGACATAATCAACTTTGCAGATTTTAGAGAACTTAGACCTAGACCACAAATGTTTGTGATGGGCCTCCAGATAAATGTGTGCTTCTGGGAAAAATTGTTTGATCTGCTCATATAACCTTTCATATTTTTCTTCTCTGCAAGTCCAGGCACAGGGCCACATGTATTTCAGAACATCTCCCCTGAATTTCTTCCTAAAGTTCTGCATCAAATGTCTAAAGCACTCCCTGTGCTCTGCATCATCACCAAACACTTCTAAACAGCATGCTCCAGTCCTTTGCAAGCATCAGTTTGTATAGTTAAGCCTTTAGGTGTTCCAATAGCCTTCTTTAACTCTGTCATAAACCATGTCCAGTTGACATTGTTTTTCTTTTCAAATATAGCAAAGGCTACTGGATACATCCAGTTATGCCCATCAATTGCTGTTGCTGTAGCTAGCTGAC
>SPJY01001389.1:1724700-1808383 GCA_005191435.1 Raddia distichophylla
CCCGTAGGTGCTGCTTCAACCATCACCTAAAAACAACAAAAGGGTAAGTGTGAGTCCAAGACTCAGCAAAGTATATAATAAAGAGGTTTAAGCGTAGACATAAGAATTACGAACATAATCATCAATCACCGCTACAATTTATCAACACATTGTCCAACGCAATGCAATGCGATGTGATGCAACATGATCTTTGACATTGTGCGCACCGGTATCTGAGCGTATACCCGTCGATGTATCGCTCTAACTCCATCCCGTGGAGGTGCTCACCGTAGTGAGACTTCCCCGCCATCCTGTGGGGGGTGCCTACCTCTGTAGGTCTTATCAAGAGCACGCCGGATTAGTCATATAGCCTTTCCATAGACCGGGCCCATGGCTCACCGGACTAGCTAGCTATATGACTTTCTCACCGCCCTGGCTCGAATACATGCTTTCATGAGTGTATGCAACATA
This sequence comes from Raddia distichophylla, assembly GCA_005191435.1. NCBI lineage: Eukaryota > Viridiplantae > Streptophyta > Magnoliopsida > Poales > Poaceae > Raddia > Raddia distichophylla. The sequence continues at coordinate 1,725,151 of SPJY01001389.1, forward strand.
AACAGAGTTAACCATCATGTCCCATCAACATTCCATCATTCCCATCCCACTCATCCATACATTCCCTAATCCATTCTTGTTGTCCATTCATTCAACACTATAATATCACCATCAATAAAAAGCAAAGCATATATCTGCATGAAACTATCATCACCATGCTCATTCCATCTTTATCATCCATGCATCCATTCATCACCATAAATCTACCATTCATAGAGCAAAGCATAAATAGCACATTATTTTGTTCTAGCACACGTTACCTTCCACATCGTATCATGTACTTGCCTTAGTTACCCGGCCCAGCAGGGGGACGCGGCGTCGACGTCATCCCCGAAGCGTCACCTACACATTCAGGCATGGCAATCAATCGGCCTGATACCCTTATTAGCCAATATACAAATTCGGTATTCCTTCTCGCCCTTTCCCATTCCGGCCCCTAACATAATAGGTTTCTAATTTACCACAACCCTTAATCATTAGCTTTTATAGTTGTTGAACAAATAGTTTATCGCTTTAACAATAATCTCGTCACGGCCTACACAGGACAGCAGCGCTCTGAAAGCCATAACTTCTAATCCGCTGGTCCAAATTACGTGTTCTTGGGCTTGTTGGAAAGGTAAAAAGATAGACTACGATTTCTATAATATGCCCGAGCCCTAGATCTTGGCCAAAACACCTCGTTTTCAGTGACCAAGTCACTGCACTCACAAAGCACCATCTAGCCTCATATTCAAGTCTTAGGGTTTATCTCTCCTCCCAAATCCCACCCTAAACCAACATATACAAGGCAAATTGCAGAAGATTACCTCAATTTAAAGCTTCTCCCTAGGATTTGGGGTGCAAACCCTAACTCTTCCCTTCTCCTTCCTTTTCTTCTCCACTTGATTTGCCCCCGCTCTTCCTCCTCTACAACCTCCCCACCTTCCCCTTCCACCGCGCCTCCCCATGGGCTGTCACAACGCTGGGGAAGAACAGGGCAACCCGGCGGAGGGGACGAGCAGCAGCAACAGCAGTGGGGTGCCGGCGACGGCGGCGTGAGGGATGAAGTGACGGGGGAGAGAGAGAGAGAGAGAGAGAGAGAGAGAGAGAGAGAGAGCAAGGAGCAGAGGGCAGTGGGAGAGGTGTGCTGGATTCAGACAACAGAGGGATGAGGCTGAGAGCGCTGCTCCCTCCCTGCCTTATACCTACAACCAAGGTCGGTGGTGGGCTAGGCTTGGACCACCGGCCCATTAATCCCTTCTTTTATTTTGTTGGTATTACATTGGCATTCCCTGGAAGAGGTTGCCGAATGCCTCATTTCATTGCTTTTTTTGCGTTAAATTTACGATAGCAAATTCATAGTGTTAGGCTGGTTTTATGAAGTCACCTTTTTCCCGTTTAATGCATTGGCTATTGACATTCATTTTTAGCACATGCTTTGAGTATGTAGCCCATAAGTACAATGTAGGTCACTTAGACATTTGATGATATATATGATGCTGACTGCATATATACATTCCCTTTTTTATCTAAAGTTGTGCAAAATCTACGAATTTAAGAAACAGTACATCGTTTATGGCTTGCTATCATGCTTTCGCATCCATCAGCTAAGTACTGTGAGCTGGTTCTCATTCAGTCTTCCTTCCCATTTATAAACAGCTAGGCAATTAACAGGGATAGTACATTAATAGATATTAATCAGGCTTAGATCTTTAGTCAGTAGAATATTGTTCTACATTTTTTTGAGAGGGAAATATTTTTGATGTTAGCTAGCCGTTACATGGTAGGCAGTTGCTCAGACATTGTACAGCCCTTTTGATTTTCATTATTAGGTGCCTCATGTCCCTTGGTGATGGAAAAGATTTAACCCGCGGCAGGGAAGGTATGCAACCTTGTCATGATCATTGCTTCATTTTTTTTTCCCTGTTTAATTCAGAGATAATCATACAGTGCAACAAAACTTGGATGCACAGGTTTCTAAAAATAATTGCAGGTTAAAATATATTGTTGATTTTGCTTGCTTCCTTCGGAGTATGTATTACGCCTACTGATTTGAGATAGTTTAGTTTATTTAATGTAGAGGTTGTCAACAAGAAATTGGATCGCAAAGGATATAGATGATCATGTTTGCATCTTTCGGAGCTATAACCTCTTGCCTTATAAATTGTGGTAACATATCTTATGAGCCCAACACTACTTGAGCCTTTGCCTATGCTCATATGGCCATCCGTTGGTATTCAACATTTATTTGTTTTAGTTACACTACATAAGTGAATATTCTCCTAGAACAAAACCATGTGTTCATTGCACATGTAGCATGGTTAGCAAATAGGTTGGTAAGCTTCACAACCACAGAATATTTTTAACTTATAGTGATATTGTTTTGGCAGTTGAAAAAACGCAACCCAACAAGAGAGAACTAATTTGTTACATTAAACCTGTTAACCGTGAGGTTGTGTTGATAGAGGCTACATGGTTCTTCCCTCACCAAAAAGGGTGATTATTTCTATGCCATAATTGTTTGAGTAATACACAATGCAAAGAAGGGTCATGCTTAACTGGGACTCTGGGAGAGACTCTGAACTTACCGTTCTGAAGAATGTGGCTCTTTAGTTCAAAAAAAAAAGAGGCTATGTTAGCTTCATGCTTTCCCCGGAAAAACTTAATGACATATTCCTTTTTTTATACATGCAGGGTTCACGAAGCATGCCATTTTGTCAGACTAAATATGGCAGGATTTAGAGTGACAAAGCATTGTACCGATATATCTTTCCACTGGAGCATATATGAGAAGGTAGCTAGAAATTATTGTTTTTTAAAGCTTAGAAGCATTTCGAGTTCATGGCAATCTTGGCTTGTATTAAAGATCATATTGCAGCTGTCAAATAGATGGTATCTCTTACATTTGTGGTACGAACTCTTGCTAACAAAACCAGAAGATGTATTGTTTTGTGTCCTCTAAAAAGAACCAAATTATACATTGTGCCTATTTTTGTTGAATATGTAACGGGAATTGGTATCACTGGATTCCATCTCTCTCTCTTTCTTCATACAATATTAACCATGGCGCGCCGGGGCGCGCTGACCACCCTAGTAAATAACAAATGCAACACCCAATCCATTCAACAATCAACATAGCTCTGCTCTTCAATCATACTGTGCTCTGGAGCCACCAATCAGAGGTTATGGCATTGCAGACAGAATAAGCAAAGCGCCAACAGCACAGCTCTTTATCAAATTCCATCTCACAGACCAGAACAGCATTAGGCAATTGACACAGTATAAATAATTGCTACTTACAGGTTATGGATCATCATCATAGGGAACGCAGACATTTGGCCGTGATGGAACAACCACGATTGGCTTCCCATTCTTCTTAAATTCAAAGACCGCAGGAAAAATAGCACTTGACAAATGCACATTTCCCATCAGGTCCAGTTGCACCAAGTTACCTACAACAAGGAAACACACATTGGCTATCGACTTATCAAATTGGTTCATGTTCATTCAAATTTACCTTTGACATAGTAGTACGCTTTCTTACATGTTGTTTGCTTCAACACATTATAAATGAGCTCCAAAGATTCTGGGGGTAAAAGGTTAGATCCCACGTTGACTGAGAAAAGGCTTGGTGCTTGCAAAATCAGTCTGGAAACAAAGTGTGCTGTTCTGATCCCACCGCGGTTTTTACTGGAAAGCATATATAAAGTGGATAAGGCAAAAGACACTACAAACCCGCATCATTGTCACAACAAGACTGTTTATTTCTACCTGATATTGATATGCGTAAGAGACACTTTCTGTGGCAATGCTTCCTCGAGTATTTGGAAACCTAGAGGCCCTAGGCCAATATCTTCAACATTTAGCTCCCTTACACATGAACCCAAAAAATTTGCCAATGCAGCTGCCACAGGACTGCAAATGCATCTCAGTTGAATAGCGGCCCAAGCAAAAACAAGATGCATGATGGGATAAGACTCACCTCCCAAGATGATTTTCTGCTACAGATAGCATATCAAATGGTTTCTTAATGGATGTTAGGCATTCAAGAAGTTTAATCACACCAGTACTGGACAAGTCACAGTTATCTGCTCTTAACCTCCAAGGTGAATTCTCCGTTTGAACAGCTTGCTCAAAGAAAGAAATAAGAAATCTGCAATTTTTATGCAACTACTGAGTGCTTACAGACTCAATATAAAAGATATACAAAAAAAATCTTATATGAAGAACTAATATGTAAAGATTCATCTCAAGAGGACACTGAAGACAAGCAGGTGTCAGAAGTCTACTATCCACAATCAATAGCTTACATCTGACTGTGTAATGCCGATAGTTACCTGATACCGTCATCTGTAATTGGATTGTCACTTATATCTAAACTTCTCAGATTAGGCATCTTTGATAGAATACTGCACAGGTCCTCGACATCACTCTTCTGAAAATTGTTCCCCCTGATATTACAAGGATTTAAGTGTGTTTAAACTTTGAACACGCAATAAGGCCATGAAAACTTCAGTAGACAAATAGTAGCATACGTTTCTAAAACATGACATGGAGAGTAAAGAAAAGAAAAAACACCTCAGGTTAAGAACAGTCAAGGAGTTCAAAGAATTGGTTGATTCCAGTGCTGATGGAAAACTAGTAGAACTTTTGCCTACAGAAGAAAGCCAACCTGCAATCTGCAAGAGATGCATCATTCACAGATTACAAAACAAATGAAGTGTAGTTCTTTTGTTGACTCACGTCGTTTTCAGATATCTCAAGAGATTGTAGAGCGCATGAAGATTCAAGGAGAGAACGAGCAATCATTTTAGCAAATGATGGCTGCAGCTTAGCATCGTTAAGTGACAGCAACTGCAGTGACCTGAATAATAATAAGGAAAAAACGTAGTGTTTGGTATTTCACTTAGAAACATACAGGATTGATATAACCATGCCAATTCATATATTCTACAAGATCAATGTATATGGCTTTCCTTATCGGTTCAAAAATTCAGCTTACGGTATCAAGTATCATGCCTTGTTGTTCAAAAAAAAAAAGTATCATGCCTTGGAAATGGCCACAAAAAAACTAGATGGCATTTGATTAAAGGGCCCATTGAATTGAGCTATAAATATAGAATAATGGTTGGATATTTTGGCTAATCCCTGCCATCTGATTGAAAATAATATCAAGGAAGAATAAAATGACATTCAACTTACTTTCCATATGACAGAAAATTTAGCAGACCAGTAGAAATTGTTAGAGGCTTGATTTCACTGATACGAGATGATTTAATACTAAGGCACTTGATCTCATGGTTTAGGGGTTCGTGTTGCCATAGACTATTGAAAATTCTATCCATTACTGCAGGATGAAGCAGGCAGTGGATAAATTCAAGAGAAAGCAATGTCTTTGCATGGCAGGTCAGAAGCAGGCACACACCATTAACCTGTGAATGGCAATTGTAAACAAACTTAACACACTGTAAATATTACTCACTTGCTATCAGATAGCAAAAAAAGAACAAAACAACATCATGCAGAAATTGATAGTACCAGCATGGGTGATCACTTATCTTCCCTACAAATTGTTTCTTTTTTTCGGATCTGGGATGATCATTTACCTCAAAATAATATTACTCATCTTTCTTATGGTAAAAGAGACTTATTTTGGGACATGAAAAAATGAACAATAGAACATAGTTTTTTTGTAAGTTGTAACTGATTTACAGTCAACGATCATCAGACTCGAAATATTTGATCAAGCTATGGAATGTAGGAGCAAAAGTAATTACACTGGCATGAGATTACCTCAGAATCTGAAATAATTCTTATGAAAATCAAAGTTTCCAGTGTGCTATGCTGCAACATGCCCTGAAAGATGAAGATTTCCAGCAGTCAAACTAGTGAATTTTAATTGTCTAACCTTTACAAAAAGGATTCACCATAGTTCCATGTGCATAAAAGATACTATAACACTAAGGATGAATCTCGGAGTCGGAGTAGAAGAAAAAATTCAAAGTGTAAACAACAAACACCCTGCATGAAATATAAATATACAAAAACAGTATAGAACAAAAGGTATATGAGGTTCTGAATCAGTACTTACACAAATTTCTGCATTGCAAAGCACATTTTGCAGCCTCAAACACCTGAAAATAAGGGGAAAATTTTGAAAAATAAAGAAAAAAAGAAAATATATCTACTACAATATTTAACATTAGCCCAAATTCTGCTCAAAAAGCCTAGCCATGGTGGATAAGTGGAGCGATCCCATTTATCGTGCTAATCCACTTATACTTTCCTCAAAGGTGATATGTTTGGATCAAATAAGCATTATATGCTGATCCAAAACACTTCACCCTACCAAATGTGGTACTAATCTCAGTACAACTCAACATGAGCAATATGAGCCACCAGTCCACCACACTAACACTCTAACAGTTGACAACCTCAGTAGCATAGTATACATGGAAAATTACATGTCCGTGCATCCAGCGCCAACACATATCATATATATTGTGTGTCCACTCTGGCCCACATGCATTATGTGCCATATGCCAGGCACCTGTCTCGCACACTCCCATGCAGCGAAGGTTGATGTTTTCATACCATGTAACAGCCTAGCCTATAACCTGCTAAAAAACTAGATCACCTCACACCACGCATACATATCACCACAATTACACTTCCGTCCTCATTTCAAAAAAAGAAGAAGAGAAGTTAACTGAAAGATGTCATGTTTCAACCAAATAGGAATGATATGCTAGTATGCAACTACAAATCACATTAAACAACCAATATGGCACTAATCCCACCCAACTAAGCATGGGCCATATGGGCCACCAACAAACATGCTGCGATCAACAATCAGAAACATAATAATGCAAAACAGATTATCACGAATTTCAGAAACATAATATTGCAAAACAGATTATCACGAATCTCAGAAAGTAATCGGTGATGCGGTTCCATCAATTGAATAAAAATCATTGACACTATGAACCTCATGAAAAGAATATGAGATATGGTACCTCGCATAGCATCCAAGTCTACGGCAATGATGTGATAATCTTGAATACTGCTGAGATATGTCCTTAGTATGGTAAACATAAGTCATGATTTTAGCTGCATAAATCATGAGCAAAAGAAGCAGTCACGCCACCATTGCATAAGTACTGCATTGTTAAAGAGAATTTTATAACAATTATGCTAGTGTCGCTGCAATTAAACTGCATGCATAACATGAGGCAATTGTCGCCGAGCCTTGCAAAAGAAAAGCTGTTCTTCTTGGCAAGAAACCAAACAGCTTCTGGCATTGGTATGATAGTTTATTGGGATTCCTAGTTTTTACTGAAATAATCAAACAATATCAAGCCAAAAAAAATGGAGTCCTATTAGAAGGGTTTCTGTATGCTCACCTGATATGCTTAGCTCACCAATAACACCATGAAAAGAAGGAAGCATTGCAGCCTCTGCAGTTTCGTCGAGGCACCTGATGAAGGGCAAGAAAAAAAAGCAAACGTGATGATGCCATTCAATCATGAATTATTTAGTGTTAAAGTGATTCATAGTCCAATTGTATTTGATTACACACTCCTGCAAATGCTTTTCCCAATATTGTTGCTGCCAGTCTACAGTAGCCAAGCAATCATGTCCAGACTTGTCATTGAGAGGCCAGCGAAGTCTGAACTTCGCTTGCCAAGCCGAATTGAAATCTTCACACCTAAGAGCATGAACACATATGTTAGATGTGGAAATAAACTAGAAAGGGAAATTTTCTATATGCCAGTGCAAAGTCTGATTCTCCATAATGTGTCATTGCTTATGACTTCTCTCTATTTGTCATTGCAATTGCTCGACTATTGTCCTATGTGACATTGGTGAACTATATTTTTTGTTTAAGCCATACAAACATACCAAAAAATCCCTCAAAAAATCACATTACTAAATATGCAATACGTTCGATTTTTTTGTTATTTATATTGAACTTTTTATATTCAATATATGTTTAAAATTTTTAGAAATTAGTGTCACTTTGGTCCCTCAACTATTGCGTTTGCGCCAAATTGATCCCTCAGGTGCAATACCAGTTTTGTTTGGTCCCTGCGGTTTTCAAAGAGTGTTGTTTTGGTCCATTGAACGGTTTTAAGGGTGATTGTGCTGACATGGCAGTCCACGTAGATTAACATGTCATCAGAAACTGCCACGTGGACTGCCACGTCGGCAAAACCACCCTCAAAACTGGTTAAGGGACCAAAAAGGCCCTCTTCAAAAACCACAGGGACCAAACAAAATTGGTATTACACTCAAGGAACCAATTTGGCGCAAACGTAATAGTTGAGGGACCAAAGTGGCACTTAATCCAAATTTTTATTACATACAAGATTATGAAAATACCAAGGAAATATGTGCATTCAAATTAATGTTGTTAACTTTGTGGTTTTTTAGGGTTGTGTAAATATTTGCACATCTTAAATAAAAAAAGATTTCACCAATGGCACATGGGACAAGCAATTGCGATGGCATAGAAGGGAGAAATCACTAAGCGATGGCACATATAGGATTAGGCTTAGAGCATCACCAACCTAGACCTCAGTTAGGTCGACCCAGCCACTATTTACACCTCCTTTTCACAAAACATCTACATTTCCCTCCCTTTTATTTTATTTGTTATAGTACTAGGAAGACCTAAGTTAAGCCTCCATTGGTCATGCTCTTAAATGCAACCCCACACAAGGTTCTAGCCCAATAAACTATGTTGAGTGATGAATTTTGTTTCACTAAAAGTAACTAACGAAATATGATAGATAAATATCTTTGTGTGTCAGTGAGTGTAACCTTGAACGTTTTGTTCCACGCCTACCGCCGTCAAGCCCTCCAATTCCCACAATAGTGCGAGAGCAGCATCTGGCATAGGTAATTGGAAATGAAACATGATTAACTCCTTCCTCTTTGATAAGATAGATAAATGTAACAGAAAAACGTCCATGAATTGTGCTGGTACATATAGATTTTTAGGGGGGTACGAAACACCTGGGCTATATCCACATCCCATGTAATGGATGTTAGGATCAAACCCAGGTTAGCACTCAACTCTCCCTCTCTGTGTAGTGGTGATACTCAGCTAGAACGCTGAGACCAAGCAACTGCTGAACACACACAAACACAAGAGGAAAACCCAATTTGGTGCTGCCAAAACCAACCGCAGCTTTTCTGACTCTGATCTATTTATATGAAAGAACAAACAGCCCACTAAGGCCACTTCTGCCGTGTGCCATCCCACACGACGTGGTTAGTGTGCCACTCACACCACTACTCCACAACTCCTACAAATCAGCTCCAGCTTGGACCTAACCGACTGGAAATCAACACATGCACTAACTGAAAAAACAAACTGACGCAACAGATGCTAAGACTGACTCAAACATGCCGAAAACAAATGGATACAAGGTTGTGCACACTGAATTAATCTAACAATGGAAGGGGAGGGGACGCGGGGAGAGGAGCAGGATACCGAGCATGCGCGCCGTGATGGAGCGATTCGAGGGCGAAGGGCGGGAGACGGGGCGCCAGCCGGTGGAGAAGCTCCCAGGGCAGCGCCTCAGCCACCAGCTCTGGTGTCAGGTGGCCGTCCTCCTCGGAAACCCCATCAAAATGGCCACCGCGCCCGCCGGCTCGGCCCGCACCGGCAGCTTCGGCGGTGAGGTGGGCGGAGAGCAGCTCCAGGCACAGCGACTGCAAACTGGGAGGTGGAAACGCCGCCGCCGCCTTGCCGACCACCGCCATCTCCATGCCTTGTCCGGTTGTCCCCTCCACCTGCTCAAGCTTCTCTCGTCTCCCAGCTCGGTGGCGGCGGCGGCGGCGGCGCCGCTGTAGCTGTGGACTCTGAGGTTTCTGGTCTTGTAGAGGGACACAACGGTGGTGTCTGTCCGATTCGCTGGCCGTCGGATCAGGATAGCCCGCATCGCATTCGTTTGTTTTTTAAAGGAAAAATAAATCTACTTCCGATGAGTCGCGTCTTGCTGCCTCGTCCGATGAGTCGCGTCTTGCTGCCTCGCCCGATGAGTTCGATATGAGATGCTAAGAGATTTCCCGATACTTATCATCTAAACTTTTGAAAATTTTATAAAGTTGATACGTTAAAATAACTTATCTCAGCTCTAGTATACCACCTTCTCACTTTTTTCTCTGACATGTGCATTGCCATGCTTGTGGCAATTAATCTGGAATATGGCATGAGTCATTAAGACATCGGATCTGCTCACTGGTACTCGCCTGGGTAGCAGTTCACTCGCCCAGGCAGCTGCATCCCTGCCTCCGACCCAGGCAATTGTGGGTGGGGGGGCAGGGGGCACCGCGAGAGCTGAGAGGAGAGAGCACCTGCGACCATCGCATCTGTCTCCTCACCACCTACCATCGCAACTAGTAAAGGCTCAGAACCAAACCAAACTGAGCACACATATCCATCTGTCCTCGCTTTTCTCAGTGATCCACATATCCCTGTCTCTCCTCCCTTTCCTCGCTAATCCCCGTTAATCCCTTCATTCGGCCTAAATTCTAGCCAGAGCTTTTCACTTTCCACCGCGTCTAATCTTAAGCCTTAACCCTAAACTTGGCACTGTTTCAAGCCAAGACTCGGGGTCGAATACAGCCCTACGACCCTACCCAATCCGACAAGGTGTCCGTTCATCAAACATTTAGCTCAGTCACTTAACATGCTAATATATAACATGTGCTCCCTCCGTTTTTTTATTTTAACATTTTTAACTTTTGAACACATCTTTGACCATTCGTTTTATTGAAAAAAATTATATAAATATCATTTATTTTGTTGTGATTTGTTTTATCAATAAATATACTTTAAACATGACTTATTTTTATAGGTTTGCACTAAATTTTTGAATAAGACAAATGGTCAAAAACATGCTCAAAAGTCAAAGGCGTCAAACAGAAAAAACAGAGGTAGTAGCTTTCATGGCAGCGTCATTCATCAAAATTAGTACATACGGGAATCATATACTTTCATCTTCTCATCATGTTCATGAGATTGTATTTATCATCATAACATAAGCAGGACATTTCCACATGTGTTGGGAAACATAAAACATTATAAACAAGAAAAGGAGGTCTTCTTAGATGAGCGTGTTCATTATTCTATACGCAAAATGTCTTTTGTATGCGCTGAGGGTTGGTACTCTGCCTAAAGTTTGGACGCCTGCTCACACCCAGAATATCCTTTGAGCCATGTCTTGTGGATGTGTGCAATTATAAAGCCCTCAGAGACAAACATAAAGGCTCAGGACCAAACCAAAGTGAGCACACATAGCCATCTATCCTCGCTTTTCTCTGTGATCCATATATCCCTCTCTCTTCTCCCTTTCCTCGCTAATCCCCGTTAATCCCTTCATTCGGCCTAAATTCTAGCCAGAGCTTTCCACCGTGTCTAATCTTAAGCGCACATGCATACGACGAAGTCTTGTCCGTCTATCCCCTTTTTGACGTTGCACATCTTCCGGAGACAATAGACACTTGTATTCATTCAGCTCAGTCACTTCTAACATGCTAATAGATAACATGTAGCTTTCATGGCAGCATCATTCATCAAAATTAGTATATACGGGAACCATGTACTTCATCTTCTCATCATGTTCATGAGATTGTATTTATCATCATAACATAAGCAGGACATTTCCACATGTGTTGGGAAACATAAAACATTATAAACAAGAAAAGGAGGTCTTCTTAGATGAGCGTGTTCATTATTCTATACGCAAAATGTCTTTTGTATGCGCTGAGGGTTGGTACTCTGCCTAAAGTTTGGACGCCTGCTCACACCCAGAATATCCTTCGAGCCATGTCTTGTGGATGTGTGCAATTATAAAGCCCTCAGGAGTTTCAGGCTGTGAAAAGAATTGGCATAGTTGCAAACATGTTTCATGAGCTTATGCAAATACATCCATTGCAAAGAATGTGCATGTGTATAGGACAGTTTTTGGTTTCGGCTAAACCGAAATGATTTACCTTTGCATGCAGCATAAGACTTGTCAAACAGCACACCCGCACATCACCTGTAAATAGTAGCGTGACAACATTCAAGTGAGAATCGTTTTACAAAAAGAAGAACAAAATAGATAATAAGTGCCAAAGAATTGTAGGTACGAGAAAAATTGAAAGTAGCATTTGAAATCTCTCAGATGAGATTTATGGACTCTGTTATCCACTAGATAGAATCGGAAAACAAGGCATGCTACTATAACTTTATCACATGGCTGCAGAGGCATCTAAGCTTAAAAAATAGAAAACAGCGAAACATGTTCAATCAGGTACAAAGAAATACCGCAATTTATAACCCAAAATCAGGTACACATGCTGCTCCAGAAATACCATAATACATAACTGTCAAGTTCAATAGAACCATACTCAAGAACTTGCACAATTTTCAGTTGTAATAAGATTTTTCTTGTTAGACCAAGGATGATTGTATCAAACCACTACTTGACCCAGGAATCAACTTGGGTACCCCACATGCAACTCCTACAGTGATGCCCACTGAGACACATAATGCCCCCTTTTGTCCAAATCAGATGTGGCCTACCGATGATCTGACGCATGTCATATACAGTCCAAGCTCTACATAACCTCCCACTGGATGAAACAACAGCAACTTATTGTGAAAAATTAGGATGATCTATAAAACTTCTTCTATTTATTGTTACTAGTCTATTGAACTCTTATATGGATTGGAGCAACATTGCATACTTCTGGATCACTCAACTATAGAATGATCATCAGCAAATGCTCAAAATGATGAAACATGAATGATAGATCAAGAGCTCTAAGCTAAACTTCCAAGGTGAAGATGATCTTTAAAGTAAAATGGACAGCTGGAATAGCCAAGGTGCTGAGATAATTATTTGCATTTCTCTGACACAAATATTTATACCTGCAGTGTACAGACCCTCGACAGCAAACACTCACAACACCAATAGGCATTAGGCAAAATAGTCCCTCTTTCAGTGCTTTAACCCCGTCATAACAAATGACATGGTTTTAGTATTTTCCTTGCCAAGTACCATGACAAACTAGTCTATAGCATGTGGTTTCTGCTGGAGCGAAACAGATTTCTAGTTGTCGTTGTGCTATCTCCAACTAGATGAACTACTTGATCACAAAACAGTATTAAGTAAATAACTACTAAATGAGTAAACAACCAATGAAATCTTCCAACTAAGAAAATCACTTTAGCAAATCACCTTTTAAAGAGAAATAAAGCTATATTATCTTTGATATAACAGACTCAAAATGTAAGCTCTGGCTATAAATTATATTTTGAAAGTCATACGACAGTATGCCTATATTACTTTTCAGCTGAAAAGCTGCTGTAGATTATAATCTGAGAAGTTGTGGGTCCTACAAATGGGGCTTACAGAGGCCAAAAAATTTTAAAAAAAATTGGTTTTGAGATCTTCAAGAACAAACACTATGATCTTCAAATACGGCTACAAAATGCCAACGCATTTGGCTTGTACAAAAAAGGCAAATCTCCTGTTGCAAATTATAATCTGAATTTAAGCTCAAAATAACAAGATTGCAGAACATCTAAGGATATGATTAATAAACAACCAATGAAGGCTTGTGATATTGGTAAGTATCATTGCACAATGCCATATAAATCTATTATCGTTTTCAAAAGAAGGTAGTACAATTTGAATAATCTGTATACAACAGCACAACTAGCTAATATACTTGTTCTGCACATCGATAAGAACTCACCTTCTGATTCCCACAAGTCAAATCTCACCAGCCAACTGTCTGAACCAGTCTGTGAGATAAGAATTCTGTCCACCCACACTCGGTACTTTTCCCCTTGTTTGTCACTATAACATGAACCCAATTCATCAATTGAGTCATGGAGCGAACGTTCAAGCCCAGCAGGATGAATAATAACTCCATTTGCATACTAACAAACATCAAATAAATAGACATTAATTTGAATGCTCAACAAAACAATAATAAGTCATTACTATGTACATTTTTCAAGAAAAAATATAACATTTTCTCAAACGAAAATGCTCTGGATTTTTTTTTAAATTGGGAAGAACTATACATATGCCAATAAAACATCACAAAAGTTGACCATTATAAGAAAATCAAAAGGGAAGCATTGTACTTACAGTTATGTTTTTAAAGTACTGTAGAACTGAATCAGACCTTGGAACCTCAGCCCTACGCCACTTCTCATAGAGAACATAGAACTTTACAACAGCATCTGTAGGCTTAAAAGAGTTTTCCTTAACATAAGGGAACTCCACATCTCTTGGAGAAACATTAGGTCCTAGCTTGAAGTGTCCAATAGCTTGAATAATGCCAGCAGCACACCGCTCAGTTGCATGAATTATCTTCGGATTATCCTTGGCATTTTCTGCATACCACTGAAGTAGCTCTTCTTGGGCATTGCTGACCTACAAAGTTTAAAACTTTGAAGTTGCAGCAAGCTCAAATTTGTTCAGGCATAAACGTTGCTAGATAATTCATGCATTGTACACTGACCATGACACCATGCACACCAGGGATGCTGAACAACTCTGCGTCATTACCAGAGTCACCACAAACAAGAGTATTGTCGGGTGGTTTTCCGCATGAGCTTAACTTCTTGAGCAAATATGCAAGTGCCTGACCCTTTCCAGCCCCTTGAGGCAATACATCAAGGTCCTGGCCACCACTGTAGATTATTTTCACATCTAGCTGTTTACAAGAAATAGAGAAGTTAATAATAATACGTACACAAAGCATGCACATTTCTCAAGAAGAAAATTGCCGAAAAAATGAAACACAAAATCATCAAAAATGCATGCTGCCTCACCCCACGTTTCTCCAACTTCTCAGAAAGACACTTTATCACATCCTGAGCACTCTTCTTGTCAACATAAAAGCTGACCTTATGTGGACGCTGCTCTGTCTCCGCCTGTATCCACACAAATGTACGACATTGAAGTGCTATTAGTTGATTCGTCAACAAATGAATCCTAAAATCTAAGGGAGCAACCGTGCAATCAATCAAACATGCCTGAAGTTTCAGCTCAGAAAATTTTGATGTCTCCTCAACAACAATACTCCTGTCCCACTTGTTATTCAGATATTCTTCCCAGCCATCGTCAGGAACCATCGTCTCACCGTATGTTATCTCAGTGCCCACAGACATGATAGTGATGTCCGGAGTTAACATAGGCTTCTCGTTCCTCAGTTCTTTATACAGAGTAGGTGATCTTCCAGTCGAAAAAACCAGCAGAGAATCCTGACAGTAAAGAGACTCCCACAGGGCACCAAACCTAAGCAAGGATAGGTTCTCCGCATCATGGTGATCAACCTGCAAGGTCGGATTAAGATTGAACACTAACCGCGCGCACTAAAGCTCTAACCAAAAAAAAACTTTGCAAGTTACGAGGTGAAAGACACACACACCATTGTATGGTCGAGATCTGAAACGATCATGAGGCGTGCCGAACCATTGAGCTTATCCATTCTAGCAACCTGCAAACATGGTCGTGAGCAAAAGGCTACCGGTGAATCCCCGCTGGGGCCGCGCAGGGGGCGGCTACCAGCCAACCGGGGCGGGGAAAGCGCGCGGTGGAGCCGTGGAGGGCGGCGGGGAAGGGCGAGCGCGCAGCCACAACGGAGAAATCCTAGGTAGGGCAGTGGGGCGAGGGAGGGGAGGAAATCGGGGGAGGAGGAGGAGGAGGAGGGATGGGCGGTTGCTCTGACCTGCGACGTGCTGCGGCGGCGGCGGCGGAGGCGGAGCGGCGTGGATGGATTGAGAGATGGAGACGGGAGCGTGCGCGGTGGAAGGGTGGGAGTGGGGAGTGGTATCCCGAATCGTTGGCGGTTGGGCTGGCCCTCGGGACATGAGAGTTGGAAGAGCATTTTTCCTCCTTCCGAGTTTTTTTTATTATTCTCCACGTGTCACCCTCAGAGAAACTCATTCATCCCGTCTTATTTGGCGCGCTACATTTTGGCCTTGTATATTTCAGCTTAATAGCCTAGCATAGTGTTTCGGCAAAATTTATCTTTTTTATATAGCCCATTTGGTGTAATAATTTGTAATGATTTTTCTCAGGTTTTTAGTAGTTCTCATAAAGATCTTAAAACTATTTTTAAATTATGTTTTTGTAATATTTAAGCCACTTTTTAAATTTTGCTAAAACACTACGCTACGCTACACTAAGCTGAAATGTACAAAGCCTTTGCCGGCTCACATACAGATGGATATTTGAAGCACCGAGAATACCCTCGGCTGTTCTCTTGATGTTGTGTTTGGTTGCTTGTACGAAGCTGAATATGTATGATTGAAATCAAGCTGAAATGATGGTTCTATATGATATTAATTAAATAGGGTGTCTGTTTGGTTGAACGGGATCATACAATTTTTTTGATTTGATTCTCATATGGGATGATGTTAAATGGACCAAATATCATGAAATAACACTCCGTGTCTTAAGAAAATTCAACTTTACACGTAACTTTCAAACAATATTTAATTTTAGCTTTAAAATTCAATTCAGATTTTGAATTCAACATTCAGAACAAATTCAATACTCAAATTAATTTTAAAATTCAAACTAGATTTAACATTTGATATTTAAATCAAATTAAATTAAAAACATAATTTTAAATTGGTAATAAATTTAGTTTCAGTTCTAATTTTAAATTTTAAATTCAAAGATCAAATTAGATTTAAATTCAATATTCAAGCTGGTTATAAATTTTTGATCGATTTTAAATACAAATTTCAATCTAAAATTAAAATTAAAAATCAGGTCAGACTTTCAAAATTGAAGATTCAAGCTACATTGAAAAGGCAAGCCAATTTTCAAATTTTAAAACTTTTTTTAAAATTCAATATTCAACTCCAATTAAAAGCTCAATAAATTAAAAATCAAATTTAAAATTAAAACCATATTTCAAATCAATCTCAGATTGGATTTAAATTTAGTATGCTGCAAAACAAAAAAATATGAACTAAGAAGAAGTCATAGTCCGTGGGAGAAGGTTGCATGTTGTCGTTTAGCAAAGTCGAGCGAATGAAATCGTTATAACATATTGAGAAAATATTTCAATCATCTGTATCCCACTTTTCAAGATGGTTTGGTACGATTAATCCAACCAAATACATACATAAACAAAGATTTTGTAGCATTCTGTGTAAAAACATTCATTTAGATAACCATACACACCCTAGATACTTTGCTTTACTACCTTTACAATCCGCCGGACTCTCACCCACAACAACCATGTTTAATGTGTTCGCACTGCATTTAACATGCATATATGCATGCGTGCTTCTGGTGCCATCTTGTTTAAGCAAAATTGCATTTGCTCGTTGAGGGATCTTGTCATTTTGGCGCCTAATAAGCTTGTGCGTTGCTGATTAGTTCTAGATTCGCCAATGAGTTCTTGATTGATTTTGTTCTCTGCAGTCTCTAACCACATCATTAGTGGGCTCTTCCTTATCCTCTGAGGAATCTAGAACCACCTTGCTGAAAAATTTCTCCATGCAATCCGAAATCACCTCACCGATGGATCGTTCTTCATCATCCTTATCCTCCATGAAATCTGGAACCACCTCCTCGTCGATGGATCGTTCATCATCGCCGTCCTCCATGAATTTTGAACCACCTCATCGATACATACCTCTTCATCTGCCTTGTCCATGGAGTCTGGGACTAACTCAACTCTAGCTTCTTCCTTGCCTACGACCACTTCCCTAATGGATTCCTCCTCTTCTTTTCTCGTTTATTTGCAGTGGAAAGAAACCAAGATAATCTTTGTTGTTAGTTTTGCATGTATGCTACTTTTTTGGATGGAGTTCCTCTTACTTATGCACACAATTAGGTGAAGTACGAAGTAGCAACCATGCATGTCTCATGGGGCACAAAGCGTCACCCATGCAAGGGGCGTTTAACGCCATGCAGCGCAATTAGTAAATGCTTGGCAATAGCTTAAGAGTTCGTAGGGGTATCATGGATAAAACAACATCGAATATTGCTTGTGCCCTGTAAATTTAGGTGCTAGTCAAAACAGCGTGCCTCATAAAGAAGGACGGAGGGAGTATATAAATTAATTATCTATCACTTATGTGTTAGAATGCAATTGGGACATCGGACGGACAAAGCATTTGCTGTCCATGATGCCCGCCACCATGTAAGAGGGATTTATGGGTAGCGATGTGTAGACAATCAGGCCTCATCAAATATGACTGAGCAAGGGAGTTGCTTCAACATTATGAGCATCGAAACTTCTTTTAGGAGCAAATTGGTGTAACGAGTTAATGGGCATAGTAACAATTGCTTTGAAACACGTACAAATGTTTAGCCCAATGTGTTCTAAAGTCATGAGTAAGATTAGGTTCCGGGTTAAGTGGCTTAGCTTTACCTAAGTATGCACTATATGAAGAAAATAGAGGGCAAGGGATATGGATTGGTTTTTGTCCTTTCACTTGTGTTTATTGTTGTGAGAGTTTTGCTAATGCTAGCTTCTAGCTTGTGGCTAGGAGTTATGGTAAAATATATCTAAAACTCAAGGATGCAATATAAAATTCATACAAATTATTTTATGTGTTTGTTTGAGTTTATCTCCTCTCCTTCCCTTTACTATGGGATCTTGGCTTGTTTTTTTACCTTTTGATTTGATTTCTTGATCTTGATGCTGCTAGACGTCTCTTGAGGATGAAGATTTCACCCATCTAGTTACTACTCTCGGCGAGTTCTTAAGTTTGATTGGGTTTTTACCTAAAAAGGGATTGTGCGAGGATATGTACCTTTTTTCATAAGAGGATATGTACTTTCTAGGTATTTTGGCAGGTTCTTATTTTCTTCAAAAAAATGGTAATGGATGGTATACCGTTCAACGGTATAGGTGTTTCATATGATGTTTCATGTGTTTCACTCGGTGTATCATGAGCATTTCATGCGTGCTGTATTTTATTAGTGTTTATTGCGATGTGTCATTTAGTGTTTCATATGTTTCACAAGATGTTTTACGTGAAACATTTATTCCGTTCCAACAATATATCTTTCGCTAGTATCGTTCTATTTTCTTTGCTACAGCGTGTGAAAGTACAGCTAAGCTAAGGTAGTCTAGTCTACACGATCGGCCACAAGCAAGGGAAGTTTGAAATTCTTTAATTAATTACCTTGTTTTTGTAGACCCTTCCGAAGACAAACACTGGAATTTTGTCTTTGATAGTCATAGATCCTCAACGGAATATATATAGTTCCTTTGTATCCTATGAAGGTGTGTTATAAATTTATGGCGGTTGGATCTAGCGATGAAAAAAGAAGTCATATGGAATTTTGTGTTTTAGAAAGGATTTTGTTTATGCAGCTGTTTTTTTAGTGAGTTCGATGTTCCTCTGTCAAATTGGATTTACACTCAACTAGTTGGGTTTTTTTGTTACGTCGTGAATGTCCTTGCCGGCTTGTCTTTGTGTTTGTATATCTAAGTACATTTACTATCATTTTAGGGATGTGAGGGCTGTGTTGTGAAAATAAATGCTAAAATTTGTTTTGGCTCCCTTTTAACCCCTCTCACCTGACTGTGCTTTTGCATTGTGTGTGATCTAGAATTTCACAAAACTGTAATTATGTGAATTACGTTTGTGAATAAAACTATTACTACAGCTACAGGCTGCCTCCAAAATCACTCCCTATGCTTCCCGTTGCTTCAACCTCCTTCAAAATTCATTTGAAATCCCCTATGTTTCTTGCAGCTTCGACTTCCATCAAAATACATGTAAAATTCATTCCATATGCTTCTTACCTCCTTCAAAATTTATTTAAAATCCATTCCATGTGCTTCTTGTTGCTTCGACCATGATTGCTTCTCATCAAAATCTATTGCACGTTGAACATCAACGAGCAACCATGCACGATACAATTTGGTTAGTTTCTAATATTAGTTTTGAGATAAATTTAGATCGGCGAGATGCAAGAATATCAGGAAGATCCACGCAGGTAAATAGTAGAAATATCACATCACACACGATAGCTATAGCAGACTTATATACTTTTTGAGGAAACAATACGCATCTTCAAAAAGACAAAATCAGTTGCCGTACGCTTCCATTTCATTGTATTACTAACTATCCAGTTATACGCTAACTAGGAAGGCATGAGT
Source organism: Raddia distichophylla (assembly GCA_005191435.1). NCBI lineage: Eukaryota > Viridiplantae > Streptophyta > Magnoliopsida > Poales > Poaceae > Raddia > Raddia distichophylla. The sequence continues at coordinate 1,745,287 of SPJY01001389.1, forward strand.
TCAAATGAGAGCAATGTTATATTTAGACGTGCATATGAACTACACCGTGATGGCTGGGGTTGGAACCTCTGGCAACCCACCTTGCCCATTTAGCACGATGACCTTCCCCTCTGAATCCACATCAACAATGGCGGAGTCACCCTCCTTGACCTCCCCAGCCAACATTTTCTCCGCAAGGCTGTCCTCCAGCAGTCTCATGATTGCCCTCCTTAGCGGTCGTGCTCCATAGCTCGGGTTGTAGCCTTCATCAACGACCCGCTCCTTGAACCTCTCTGTGACCTGCAGGTCAATGTCCTTTATCTTCAGCCTGTCAAAGACCTCCTGCAGCATAATGTCTGCGATCTCCTTGACTTCGAGCTTGGTGAGCTGCCTGAAGACTATCATCTCATCAAGGCGGTTGAGGAACTCAGGGCGGAAGTACTGCTTCATCTCCTCAACGACCAAGCTCTTGATTCTGCTATAACTGCTGTCCTTCTCATCATAGTCGAGATCAAACCCTATCTTCCTCCCACCCTTCTCAATGACGCTGCTTCCAACATTCGATGTCATTATGAGAAGCGTATTCTTGAAGTCCACTGTTCTTCCTTTGCTGTCAGTCAATCTCCCATCTTCCAAGATCTGTAGCATCATATTAAAGACATCAGGATGGGCCTTCTCAATTTCATCAAAAAGCACTACTGTATATGGCCTGCGTCGAACTGCCTCAGTCAGCTGGCCACCCTCAGTGTATCCGACATATCCAGGAGGCGAACCAATCAACTTGGACACAGTGTGCCTCTCCATAAATTCACTCATATCCAGTCGAATCATGGCTTCCTGTGAGCCAAAGTAATAGGCTGCAAGAGCTTTTGCAAGCTCTGATTTCCCAACACCAGTGGGACCTGCGAAAATAAAGCTTGCAATGGGCCTGTTAGGGTTCTTGAGGCCCACACGAGCACGGCGGATGGAGCGACTAATTGCTTTCACAGCCTCATCTTGGCCAACGACACGTTTATGTAAAGTCTCCTCCATCTTAAGAAGCTTATCGGATTCGTCACTTGAGACTTTCTCCACCGGGATGCCAGTCCACGATGAGACAATGTGTTGGATATCTGCTTCATTGACAAGGGGTCCCGTCTCTCCTGACTCAGTCTCTGCTTTGCTCATCTCCTTGCTCTTGTCAATGAGGGCTGTTATCTGAGCCTTCAATTCCATTTCACGATCTCGCAACTCTCCTGCCTAATGCAATATATAAACAGGCGCATCTTTAAGTTAACATTTCTATCAAAAGAAAATACACGTAGGCAATAAGTGATGTTCACAGATCAACACAAGTTTTGACAAGTAGAGGAACACAAATGCAAGCACACTGCTAACATGTGATAACAATTTAATGGCAAAAATATTATAATTCTAAATTTAATTGCATTTTTATTGTCACATTTATGAATCCTTTTTTCTCAAATGAGCTGGATTGGATAAAAGCTCCTAGAGCACCTGAAATTATGTCAGTGAACTTTTCTAGAAGTCATGGTGGATAACAATGTGACGTTATTTCATTTTTTTAAAAAGGTGACCTTATAAACAGTAAAATTGCTTTACAAACATGAGATGCAAAGATAGAGCAGTTCATCCATAGGCAGTTACCTTTTCAAAATCCTGGCTTCGGACAGCTTCATTCTTATCTTTTGTGACTTGCTTGAGTTCCTTGTCAAGCTCTCTAGCTTCTTCAGGAACCTGCATGAATGGTTCACTTTAGATATTGTGTATGGCCTGCAAAAATTAGCAAAGAGTGGTTGTGCAAACAAACAGATGACAGCATATGACCACAATCTACCTGGGCATGTCGGAGCCTAACACGTGAACCTGCTTCATCAATCAAGTCAATTGCTTTATCTGGAAGAAAACGATCACTGCAAATAAAACAATTTGTTAGGTGATTCAAAGGGTACAAGATAATGGTCAAGCTATATTTCAGAATATGCACGGTCAACAAGAAAAACAGTAATTCTTGGAGATATTTTGAAATACCATCCATTTATTAAGTCACATGTATCTGTTTTAGCATTAGAAAGAAGATATTTACAGAGCATATATATGATCCTTCATTTTTGACTGAGTTGTGGTGTCTTGATTGAATTCTGACATTATGCAATTAAATATGTGCAAAATATGGCCTTCCAATCTGGAATCTCCTCCAAGAACAGGACCTTAAAAGGTGACATTTTTTCTCTTATAGTCCACATACCTGATGTATTGATAAGACAGCTTAGCAGCTGCAACCAAAGCTTCATCAGTGTATCGAAGCTTATGATGGATCTCATAACGTTCCTGAAGCCCTCGGAGAATTTCTATGGTTTCATCAACTGTTGGTTCGGGCACTCTTACAGGTTGGAAGCGCCTTTCTAACGCTGGATCTTTCTCAATATGCTTCCTGTATTCATCAAGCGTGGTAGCTCCAATACACTGAAATTAAGTGTGGAAAATTTTAGTAAAAGCAAAAATAACTAGAGTTTCAGTTCTATGAATGATAGCACACTCGATATACTTATTGTGAGAGAAGAAAGATTGTTAGCCCTAGTCTCTTCATAAAAGCATCAAGCTCATCCACATACCTGTAATTCACCTCTTGCTAATGCTGGCTTTAATATATTAGCAGCATCAATAGCACCTTCAGCTGCTCCTGCTCCTATGAGGGTGTGAACTTCGTCAATGAAGAGTATTATCTCATCACTCTGCTTGATTTCTTCCATCAATTTTTTCAATCTTTCTTCGAATTCTCCACGGTACTTTGTACCAGCAACAAGAAGACCCATGTCTAGGGTAATGACCTGCAGTAAATGGGTTCAAAAACATATTGACCATTTCCTGACAATCTCTTCAAAAGAATCCAAAAGCACTCCACAGAGAAATGACAGGTAATATATCGATAATGTCCAGCATATATTTTGTTATCCAACATCTAATGGTGTAAAGAAATCAGTCAATTGCAAAAAACGGTAACAGTTTCCTTTTTGGTGTAAATCGATTATCAAGCTTATTGGATATTTTCCTGCGTTATTTATCCTAAGGAAGTTTGAGCTAGTACCATCTTGCTTTCTTTTCTAATTTATTTGTTAGTCAGTGGGTCAGCATAGATATTAGAGAGGAAGGAGATACATTTCAGGAAAATTGATATTGTTCCAATGAATGCAAACTATGGATTGCCATAGCCACCTCAATATTGGCAGGTCCTTCGATCTTTAAAGTTTAAACTGTGCCCAAATATTCAAAAGTCCACCAGGCCAATACTAACCAAATTTTTTTTTAAGTTACAAACTAGCTGTGCTACATACATAAGCCCAACATGGATATGATGATTGATGAACACAAGGTAGGAAGTAGAAACATAATGTCCAAAGAACAGGCTTCATGTCTAAGCTAACATGATCACAGTTCACAGAATTGAATTAAAAGAGAAAACAGGAGGATTAATATATTCATCATTGGCAGAACATATATGTCAAACAAACTAGAGCAAAAAAGCATACGGCATACCTTCTTTCCTTCTATCGTTTCAGGCACATCACCAGTAGAAATGCGTTGTGCAAGCCCTTCTGCAATTGCCGTTTTCCCAACACCAGGCTCTCCAATTAAACAAGGATTATTCTTTGTACGTCTGCCCAAAATTTGTACAACGCGCTCAATCTGTGGCTGCCTTCCAACAACAGGATCTAGCTTTCCCTATATAGTTTATCAGACTTGGTAATTAGGCATGCACTCATGCGTATTATGTCGCAGTAGGACAAAAAAATTATAATATTACCTCTTCGGCTAATTTAGTTAGATTAGTCCCATACTCCTCAAGTGTTGGCATCTTATTACCACTGCTCCCTCCCCCAACTCCAGCGCCAACAGCTTCTGTTGTCTCACCAATCATTCGGATAACCTATAGGTCCATAATATGTGTGGTGACAAACTAAAGAAAATAATAATAATAATAGGACTTATTTCAAAGAGGATCAGACATATTCACATATAGTTTACCTGTGTACGAATATTGCTAGGGTCAGCTGCAAGACTCTCAAGTACACGGGCTGCCACACCTTCACCCTCACGAAGCAGTCCAAGAAGCAAGTGCTCAGATCCAATATAATTGTGTCCTAGAAAGATATAGGGATCAGTTCTGGAAAATAACTATGTTGTAAAAAATTTCTTTAAACATAATAAGAAAACAGATGCAGCAAATCATGGGAAACAAAGGAAAAATGATACTGAAGTTGTTCGAGTGAAACATAAGATTTTAGACTTTCATACAAAAAACTGTGACTAGTAGAGATTAAAGGATTACATTGTCTTAATATATAATATATATTGGTAGCTTTTATTTCAATCCTTTTAGAAAGTGACATAATGAACAAGGAGAAAAATTCTAGTTCATAAAAAGTGGCCATAATCAAATATCTATTAGCATCAAGTCACAATTCTTCAGATATTAATTGCAGCAGGCTAAGTTTGGATAACTCAGCCAACAAAAAGAGATGTTGATTGCTGAACACTTGTAAGAATAATATTCAACTGAAAGTGATCAAGTGGCTACGCAAAATGCATCATTTTTTGTGTGACAGACATGCAACTATCCTCCAATTAGTTTTCAATTTGTCTAGCAGAAGTTAAGGTAGAATGGAAACTAAAATTCAAGGGAAAAAATGGGTCCAAGTTCGAATAGAGCTCTCGACTAACATACCTAGTTGACGAGCTTCTTCCAATGAAAGCTCCAAAACACGTTTTGCACGCGGTGTGAACGGTATTTCGACAGCAACAAATCCATTGCCCCGCCCAATGATCTTTTCCACTTCCACACGTGCATCCTTGAGATTTATACCCATGGACTTGAGCACCTTTGCAGCAATACCAGTACCTTCTCCGATCAAACCCAAGAGAATTTGCTCAGTTCCTACAAAGTTGTGGCCCAGGCGCCTAGCTTCTTCTTGCGCAAGCATGATAACCTTTATAGCTTTCTCTGTGAACCTCTCAAACATCGATCTAGTCACAAAGCGCGTACACCTCCCTCGTCTAGAGGATTTGTAAGACGCGACTGTCGATCTGGAGCGGGGCACGGGTGTGACCGCGAAGCTATGCACTGATCTCAAGCCAACAAACGCCGACATCCTAACAGGGCGGCTCACTGGCATCGACAGCATCGAGGGAGGCCTCCTGGTGCCACGAGACCTCCATCGCTGAGCGCTTACACGGCCTGCAAAAGTTCCCCCAAGAGCAACCGGCTGGAGCAAGGTCCCCGCCATTGCCAGAAGCAGCAGCTTCCCCCAGACCTGCGAGAATTCAGCCCAGAAACAGTCAATAACACAATCCACACACATGATCCTCAAAGGGGAGTAGATCAAATGCCACCACCCTAAACATCCCGCAAACCACCTCCACCGCCGGCTCCCCCGAGGCGCAGGCCTCTCTGCCTTTCGCCGCCGGCGCTGCCGCCGGATAAGGCAAAAGAATAAACAGTTCTGGCCGGGAAGACTCGAGGCCCGAGGGAGGAGGAGAGGGGAAGGGGAGGAAAGGGAGGAGCGGCGCTAGGGTTTAGGGTTGGGCTAGGGGGAGCGCACCTGGAGAGGAAGACGATGCCCGCCGCTGCTCTAGAGGAGAGAGAATCCCTTCCTGCTTGTTCCTCCTCCTCTTCCTGCTCCAGGACCAGGAGATAAGGGGGAAGAAGAAGAAGAGAAGGGTGCCCCACGGGCCACGAGCAAGCAACAAGGAGATTTTGCTTTCCTTTTTTATCCTTTGGCCTGACTCTGGCAGATTCTTTTTTCTTTTTCCTTTTATGACTGGGTCTCTGAAATTATTTTTTAATGAATTCTGAGGGCGGAGAAACTTGACAAGTAACCAAATTTATTGCCATGCGCCGTGGCAGATATTTCGAGGTACCCTATTTTCTTCTTTTTTTTCTCGGGATTTTTTCGTGTATTCCATTATAAAGTCATTAATTTTTCAGTTTTTCATTACAAAATGCATATTGTTTTACGTATCATTCTTTTTGCAACAATACTTCACCCGTAACATTCTCTGAAATTTTCGGGCTTTTTCATAATATACGATATGCAAATATGGTGGAAATACGCATATGACATGTAAATGTCATCCTCTACCCCCTCTTGTTTCTCCTCTTCTTCTTCCCTCCCCTGCCTATCTCCCCCGACTCCGGTGGCCTTCCCGTCTTCTTCGCGCGCAAGAAGGCGGCGACAGCGACTGTGCAGCGGCGAGCTCACAGAGGCGGATGACGGCTCGACCCGGAGCTCCAGCGAGGTGGAGGGGCGACGACGGCTGGCTTCTCCGGCGAGCTGTTTCTCTGTAGGTGGGAGGTGGGAGGAAGAGGAAGAAGATGATGAGAGGATGACACTCGGGGTCCACACATCATAATTTTTCATTACAAAATGCATATTGTTTTACGTATCATTCTTTTTGCAACAATACTTCACCCGTAACATTCTCTGAAATTTTCGGGCTTTTTCATAATATACGATATGCAAATATGGTGGAAATACGCATATGACATGTAAATGTCATCCTCTACCCCCTCTTGTTTCTCCTCTTCTTCTTCCCTCCCCTGCCTATCTCCCCCGACTTCGGTGGCCTTCCCGTCTTCTTCGCGCACAAGAAGACGGCGACAGCGGCTGTGCAGCGGCGAGCTCACAGAGGCGGATGACGGCTCGACCCGGAGCTCCAGCGAGGTGGAGGGGCGACGACGGCTGGCTTCTCCGGCGAGCTGTTTCTCTGTAGGTGGGAGGTGGGAGGAAGAGGAAGAAGATGATGAGAGGATGACACTCGGGGTCCACACATCATAAGCGTATTTTAGTCGTATTTTAGTTTTGTATACGTTGTAAATCCTCTGAAAAACCTCACAATCGCATCTGTGATAGATATTTGCAAAAATAATGGCATTTAAAACAATATGTGTTTTGTGATGGCAAATCCACAAAAAAAATAATTATAATGACATATGAAAAACATCCCTTCCTTTATTAGTCGGGTGCATATATGTTACAATTGAACATAAAAGAAAATTGAACCATATAGTTTGTTGGAATGGAAAAACAAATCAATGTCACTTTTTTTATAGGCTTAGTTTGTTGGGCCACGCCGTCGTTCTCTATTCTAGACCTAATCATTCGTTGGTTTCAAATGGGTTTAGGCTGGGTTTTCTAAACCCGATAAAAAATCAGTCGGCCCGAGCCTGGGCCGACTAGGTGCACTGGTCACAAATTCGGATCCGAACCCAACACGAAACTCGGAAACCCGGCCCGATCATGACTGATTTCATGATTTTCTTGAGCCCGAGCTCGGCCCGACCCGGCGGTCGGGCTTCAAATCAAGGCTCGAGCCCGACATGGTGTACTGGTCGGACCAGGTTTTTCGAGTCGGGTTGGGCCGGGCTACCCATGGGCATATCTATTCTACATGCGCTATGTTGCAGCTTCTTAATCCGCACCGCTCTCCAACCAGCGCCATCTCACCGCGCTCCGGCACATGTGCACAGGGGTGGACACAGCTAAAAATAATAGGAAGGGCTGATAACAAAGGCATTTTTTTTCATACTAAAGCTTCTGCTTCTGCTTCCCTTCTATTTTATTTTACACTAAAATTATAGATAGGTCTAAGGTGGGGCCCACCTAACCCATCGCTAGATCCGCCCATGCACGTGCAACTTGGTTAAACTGGCTGTTCAATTTGTCATGATTCATTTCGATCCTACCCTACTTACTTGGGACATAAAGACTTTGTTATTGTTGTATTAGATTAAAAAATTTGGATATCACACTGAGACGAGCTGTGTATGGATGACACTAGGCCAGCAATGTGATGCTTGGTCTGTACATTTGTTGAATCTTTTTGTTTCACAAGCTCATAGGAACACTAACAAAGTTTGTTTAGTTAGCCTCCTTTAGGGTATCATTAACCCAGATCTAACTTAGGTTGCACATCACTATTTAGTTATTATTCATCTATATTTCTACTTCTCTAAACAATAAAAGTTAGGTTATCATTGATAATGTTTTAGCGTTGTTTCATGGTTTCTTCCCGGTTCTTTTTAAAATTTGTCTTGGATGTGCGGAAAAAAGTTCGACTCGGTGTCAATGATCGGGCCTTTGTTGTGTGCACTTGCGTCGCAACGACAGATTTCTAACTCTTTTGTTGGCATCTGAAACCCTGAATCAATAATATCCACTGCAATTTCTACTGGCCTCTACTTGGCTCTCAACCACCCAAGCACCGTGGTAGACGACAGAACTGAAGAATACAAGTTCCAATTGGACTGAACTTGTTCAAGCAGCTACACCCATACGTCTTTGCAAATATTCTCTCCCTTGCTAAGAATTATATCTCTGCAAACTTGGATTGGATTCGATCGGAAAACTCAGTAAGCAACCAAATGCGAGACTACATTTATGGAACGAATATCAGGAAACAGGTGGGAAAATTATTGTGGTAAAATTGTAGCAGCCGGCGCACGAAAACTTGCCTTTGACTCAAAAGCAATGCCACTCATCAACAGATGCTTAACATAACAAAGACATTCATGGTACATAAAGTTGTTGATTGCTTCATACATATGGATGTAGATGGAAATAATTTAGGGCTGGAATGCGCTAGTTAATTGATTTAGTAGTAAAATAAATTCAGGTCATGTTTTTTTTCAGCTGATTTGAACATTTGAATGGCTGAAATAACTGAACTTCGAAAACATCTCGAGATAGTTTTGAGATTCGGATTTATTTTGTTTGACTTGCTTTTTAAAGCGTTAGCACTCATCTTCAAAACAACAAAAAAAGGACTAAAAAACTTAAAGACTATATCTTTTCAAAACGTAGATAAGTTGTTAAACTGTTAAGTTGTTAAGTTGAAAAGAACAGGCCTAATTTTGAACCAATTTCGTTTTCACTTCGGCTCGGTTCGGCCCATCTGGTTGGTTTGATTGAAAAATGCTTTAGATGCACTAGTTAATTGTTCCAATAGCTCAAAAAAAAGTGTGATTTGGCTCGATTTCCACCCGTCAGCATCTAGCTATGCTGAATGCCAATCGTACGCTCAATCGCTCATGCATACAATTGCTATCTTGGAGATAAGCAGAGACTAAAGTGGCAGTTTGACGAATCTGAACTGATACCTTCATGACCATTGAACTCGTCTAACCCAATGAACTCCTCGATATGAATATTGCTATCAGCTAGGCTTTGGAAATCACCTGCTTCAAGCTCCTGAAGAAGTTGGTCTGTATGAGAGCTACGATTTCTCGTAGCAGCATTTTTCAAGTGAGGTGGCCTTTTTTTCTCATTTCCACTCAATGATCGGTTCTTGGAGGATGCTTTTGTTGTTCTGCTCGGCCTGGAGGGAACTGCAGCATCCTTCTGAACCTTATCTTGGGACACTTTGGTTCCTTTTGCACCCAAGCTAACGTTTCCTACATGTGGTTCATTGCTCTTCTTGGCTGGAGATCGTCTGTTCTTCTGAAGCCTCTGAATGACTGGATTCAACTGACGAATTTCAGAAACCCCAATATCATTTGGATTCCTGTGCGGTGATACACTAAAAAATTTATTAAATTCAGGACTGTTATATGAAGTGTGTTCAAATGGCCAAAATATTGGCTCCTCGGAGTCATTGGCTTCTTTCCCTTGTAATGTTGCTGGACTATAACTGCTAGGACCAAATTGGAGGCTTCTCAGTGCACTGAATGAAGGGCTGGGGAAGTCAGAACTAAAAATATCCAGAAATTGCTCCTTGTCTTGAAGCAAGGTCGGGTCCTCCTCATCAAGATCGAAGGAAGAGACCCGAATATCTGTTCTGCCAAGTTCTTCAGGCTGAGTATCTGAATGTACTGTGAAAGATGTACATGGGCTACTGATTACAAATGACTGGTCGCTGACAGAACTATCATATGAGTCACAACATTCTGAAAGCATGAAGGGGAAATAATTCATTTCAAGCCTCCATTCTAGTGTCTCCTCCTCACTTGCACCTTCTTAACAGTCTTCAATGGTAAATTAAGTACGGGTGATGGAACGACCTATGATAAGAGTCTGCAGAAGTAGCAATCTCCTTCATGTTTGTATGCACATTATTGGACGGTTTGGACCAATATAATGGTAGGTGTGTCGATAACTAATCATGAAGGGAAATTATGTTGCAGTCGAACTAAGAACCATCACAGTCGGAGATAGAAGAGGGGTAACTCTTTAATGACAGATTTGTGAAATCACTATTAGAACATGAATTTTCCACTTTACTAGTCAGCTCCTCAGAAACACTTTCTTCAATCATTAACGTTGTAGATCTGTCCTTTCTGGTAACATCTTTATCCTCCCTGCAATCTTCCAAAGCGCTATGTTTAGTACCACCTTCAACGCAGTTTACCTAGTATTGGTAGATAGCAAGATATAAGAACTGTTACCGGGCAATCAGCCAAGAGAATACAAGTTGTTGTTTTATGAGTAACCAGGAAGAAAAATAATAGCTTGTGTATCACCTGTCAGGATATTAATAACAATCCAAGTTAGAATAAGATATTGTGGACAAACGAGAAGAAAACAAATCAGAAATCACATCATAAATGTATGAAAGAAACACACATCACCATTGAGATGTCAATGTTAGACGAGCAATCGATTGTGGTGAATGAAGTGGATAGAAAGTAAAAAAAGATCATTATATTTCTCAGACATACATTACATAACAAAAATAGTTATTTGTTTTCAAATTAAATATTCTGAGTATGCTTGAAAAAGTCCAAACTATATAATTGTTATTCAAAAGCCACATATATAAATTGACCAGGTTTTTCTATCTACTTCATTTCTAGACATTGTTTTTTCTTTTCTTTATGCACTTTGGCTACAAGTTCCTTCTATGAAGAAACCCACTCCCATTTATATAAAGCAACCCCTAGGAAGTAGCTAATCCACACAAATCAAGTCATGGATAACTTTATGTTAAGAATTTATGCCAATGCAAGATCACGAACAATACCAGGAGACACGATGTTTGCTAACGCAGTTCAGCATCTGCAGGGCTCTAATTATGCGCGCTTCTCCCCAAACCATAAGGTCACGACCACATGCCGCCCACTAACCTCCTCTTGCCTATGCTACTATTATGAAGTCGTTGCCCTGCTACACCAGGGTTGCGCCCCTTTATATAGTGGAGGCCTTGTTAGAGTTCGACATCAACTCTAAACCGGCCCTGCCTATTACAACATAGAGTCCATGTAATCTAGTTAATATTCGACACAAAATCTAACAAACTCCACCTTGCAGAATATGACATTCTTCAACTTAAAGTTGTTTCAGCGTCTGGCGTGAACCCTTGTCCCCGAACTATTTTTGCCCTCAAGCAGGTTTTCCAACCTACTACCATGCACCACCTCGTCCGTGCACGGTAAAACATGTCGCACCTTGTCATCCACATCCACTCCACAGCGTCGCCTGTAGTGTCGTGATGCAGCGCCTTCTATGCAACATCCAGTCGCATCACTGCTCCCGTTGTTTCGATCTATCCGACATCTTTCCGTGCCAGTTGGTCTGATCGCGAAAACCGAGATCGTCGCCGGCCGACCTCGTCGGCTACTTTGTCGGCCGATTGCCACGTTTGGTCAATCCCTGTCAACTGTAGCCCATCGAACGGTTCGAGCCTCCTGCCCGAAGTGTCATCGAATCGTCAATCGCCGCCATGCTTCACCTTGTGCCAATGAGGCGTTTTCCGCGGCGTCCGTGTATGCATGAACCTCGTGTCTCCCCCTACATCTTCTGCATGGCCAACCTCGTCAACCAAGTTCTGATACCACTTGTTAGGAATTTATGCCAAACGCAAGATCACGAACGACACGAGGAGACACGATGTTTGTTAACGTAGTTCAGCTTTCATCTATATCTACGGGGCTCTGATTATGGGCGCTTCTCCCCAAACCATAATACCGCAGCACACCGACTGACCTGATCACGACCATATGCCGGCCGCTGACCTCCTCTTGCATATGCTACTATTATGAAGTCGTTGTCCTGATTACACTAGGGCTACCCACTTTATATAGTAGAGGCATGGTTAGAGTCCGACTCCAACTCTAAACCAACACTGCCTATTATTACAACACAGAGTTCATGTAACCTATTTGCATACATATTCGATACAAAACCTAACACTTTATTTTCATACATTTCCATAAAAATACAAATGCCTCCAATAAGGCAGAGAAACAATGTTCATTCTTCTATCAACCTGAGGCTCTGGTCAATGAGATAGTCCTCTCCCATGTGTCGTCACTACTCACAATATTTTAAGCAAACAAGTCTATTCACATTATGACAGTCTTACCATGTGCATTCAGAAGACGTCAGAGTATGGAAGGTGAGACAGTGATATGCACAACATTTTTTATGATCATTTTAAATGTAAATGTTGACACCAAGCTCCTGTCATATAAAATTCTCAAAATATGCCAATATGGCTACACTATAGTACAGGCATCAAATATTATAAACACTTAAAAATTATGAAGTAGATTGAAGAGTATTACAAAGTAACATATTTAGAGTGAATAATATATTTAAATAATAGACCGATCTTACTCTCATGGTGACCCAGGAGGCAATTTTGTTAGAACTGCGATATTGAAGTAAAGATTTCGCCACCCAAAAATCGTCTAAAAAATTCAGAGATATCACCAGCAAACTGAAATAGTGGGCATTGCATCTATCTCTCGAGTCAAAATTAGATTGATTCGCTAGCTTACCAACTCAATGATAAACCTGTTTTCCTCGACCGGCTACCGCTAATCAAGTAAAAAGAATTAGTCCGAACTGAACAAAAGAAAAACAAGACATCAGTGTTCTGGAGCCTAATGTTCAAAAAGGATTCAAGAACTTGACTACATGTAGCTTCCTCGATTTAAATAGGGTCAGGAATCAAACAAACACTAGAAGGAGAAAGAAAATGATATCTCAAAGGAAACCGCTGCAAGAAAAATAACTTTCCTGAGGAACAGAGTAAATTTTCATAGTAAAAAGGGCAACGAAACACAGATTAAGAACTGAAGAACTGAGGAGGAAGAGGAGGAGAACAGAATATTTTACCTCGATCTGGAGTTCTCCGAGGAGCCGCCAAGGCGCCAACCCTTCCACCTGTATCTCTCCCAGTCTCCCACAGCCCCCACCTTCTTTCCTTCCTTCTCTCTCCACTTATAAAACCCACTGTATTTTAGCAATAAAACCCTCAATTTCATTAACAATTCTTCCACCTTGGATTCCCCTTACTTAAATTTTTTTTGGAAAAAAAATCCAACTTTCCGTGTCTCACACGGTCACACCTCTGCAAGGCAACATATTATGGTACCCATTACAAAACTATCATGCACTGATGTCCTTTTTCTCTTTGCAAAATAAGATAGTGTTGATATAGATAATGCTAATTATTTCCATTAAGCATGTGAAGTTAAAGTTTTATAATTTTGTATATATTAAACCTTTATATATATGAATGTAAATATAAATATATTTTGAGCTATTTGGGTTTAGTAGTATCTGAAAACTACACGTGTAGATTCATCTTGAATACTCCTCTAATGAAATTTACGTGGATTTTATGAATAGATTGTAGCAACTAAGTGGATGGTAGTAGTCAAAAGTGCGTCGACGATATTTGCTTCTCCTTTGAATGAATTTGGCATCTCGCCTTTCTTCAAAAAAAAAACCATTGCACTCCTCAAACCAAACACACCATAAGTGGATGGTAGTAGTCAAAAGTGCGTCGATGATTATGTTCGGGTCCAAAATGATAAACAAAGTGCTGGTGCCTGGTAGTAGTTGAAACATTCTCAAATTTGTAAATAGGTCACATGAATATAGCAGGACGGTAGAAGTTAATTAACGCGAGAAACATTTGGATGCGTTAAGCTTTTAAGATTAAATAGTAAATTACTTGGCAAAAAGTTGTATTTTTAAAAACTGTAAAGCCTCGTGAAATTTTGTCTTCGAAAGAATGCCTTCTAGTTGCCTTTTTAGGAGTTTGTGGCCAATGATTCAATACCATTTTAAAAAGAAAAATATTTTGTTTTCTAAACTTTATTTTATCTCGAAGCTATTAACAACAAGTCAAATGGAGTGGAATACCTCTATAAATCCACCTTACCATTCAGTTGAACGAAAATAAACACAAAGATAGATGATATCATAGAGTTTCTAAATTTGATTTTGATATCATGAATTTAAGCATAGTGTCCGTGTAAAAATAGATGTTTACATTTTGGCGGGCGCCACATGTTGGATGGCTGGCGTCAGAACGACGTCGCCGCTAGAAGTTGGGAAAACATCTGTTGGAACTTAAAAAAAATAACCACCGAAACTTGAAAAATATATTACTTAAAATTGACAATACGAGAGGCAAAAAACGAAGTTTTAAGCGGCTAAAAATTTAGGTTTCGATAGGCAAGATGTTGTCAGTAGACAAAAAAAAATTGTGTGTACATTTTCAAGATTACATATAAAAATGGGGGATGAATGTTCGGATGCAAATAAGAAAGGTTAATAAGAACAAATACAAAGTTTCGCAAGCAAAAACAAAGTTTCACATGTACATGTTTAATGTTTCATGTGAAAACTGAGGGACGAACTTCCTCTTTGTATTCTTCTTCTCCGAATCCAACATTCAGTATTCTCGCGTACATTTTCGATAGTCATTAAAGATTGTATCCAATTTCTCGAAGACACTCGGTTTGCAAACTTCTAAATTTAATGATATTTTAGTTGTTTTCAACATTTTTTTCTTAGTTTTCTTTCTTTTACCATTTTAATAATTTTATGGACATGAATGCCCCTCTCTCTCCTCTCCCACCCTCTTCCTCTTCTATCTCACCTCTAGCATGCCACCATGACCGTCCGAGAGGATCTTGATGGCACTCCTACTGCCAACCATCTCCTGTATGTTGGCACCGACGAGCGCGTGCTCGGCCATGGCTCAGGATGGGTACTCCTTGTGTTAGAGATCGGCGAGGTGTTTCCCATGGCCACCACAAGCTGAGCAGAGAGCAGCGGTACAAGGGCACCCATGATGTTGGCCCACGACAACAGCCACATGAGTTGGTACTCTACGTCGCCGGCCTATAGGTCGACCTCTTGGTTTCCGGGGTCTAGTAAGGCGATGCACATGAGGATTCCGTGCCTCGTGAAAAGCCATAGCTTGCACCATGAGAAGGTCAGACGCAACGTCACGTCATCCTCGATGGAGTCCGCGTCAGAATCCGAGATGGGGATGGAGACCATGTCGTCGAAGCCGTACGTGCGCTCATCAAGAGTGGACAAGGCGCTGCAATCGTCGTCGCCGCCGGGGACAACCACGCAAGCTCCCCCTTGGCTCCCTCCCACTGCAACCAACCATGTACGCATACACCGAACAACACCACAAACGTGACGGCTTGCCACTCCATGGCTCCCAAGGCTGTGTCGTTCGCCGTCGTCGCCCCTTGTCGTCGAAGTCATATTGGTGCTTATCGTACTCATCGTGGGAGGAGGCATTGTGATTGCTGTGGAGGAGGCTCTTGCGCATCTTGCTAAGGTCGCCGGGCGCCATGAGGATGTGTGGTTAAGCGGAGGGGTGGACGGAAGTGAGAGATGGTGGGAAAGAGAGAGATAGGTACATTAATGTCCATAAAATTATTAAAATAGGGGGAAAAGGAAAATAAGAGAAATGGTGAGAAATGAGAAAAATGTCATGAAACTGAGAAGTTTGTGAACTAAGCGTTTACGAGAAATTTGAAGCAGTAGTTGTTACTACTGAGGACCCGAAGCAGTAGTACAGGTGGTCGAAGGTATTCTCGACAGCTCCTGTGCCATCCAATGTATCGAGGAGACCTCTGTGCGGCGCGAAGACACCTCTACTCTCAACGTCTGGGCTTGGACAGAAAAACCGGAGCTGGTGCCTAAAGTCCACTACCTGTCGACGGTTGCTAACCCGACCTCTCATGGCGTTGCGCCGGCCAAAGAAGCTTCAGTTTTCAAAGTCCTCGTGCACTTGGACACCATTGAGGAGCACGCACACCCGCTAGGAAACATCAACCGCCACAAGCCTCTTTGGCGCCTCGGCCGCGTCGACGGTGAGGGTGAAGATGGGGCTGTCCTTAATCGGGGCCGTTCCCTTCAGAGGTGAAGGGGCTACTCTGACAGCGAAGACGACTCCGGTGCGCCGCGTCGCCGGGGTCGCTCCCTCTCCCGCAATCTGAGTTCTGCTTTCCGGCGCTCGGTGTCGGCGATTGGAAGACTAACCAAATCTGCTAGGAGGGGTGACAGCCGGGACGGGGGTGGTCCAAGCCGCCGCCGCCGCAATCTCACGCCTCCTGTTGTGTTAGCCAGGAACTGGAGGACTATCGCTCGTCCCGCTTTAATCTGGCGGCCTCGTCGCGAGCTAGCGGCGCCTGAAACGGGGCCCCAACCGCACCTTCAGCCTTCGCCAGTGGCGTTCAAACCCCGGCATGCCTCGTCAGGGGCCGATGAGGGCCAGGCCATCGATGTGGCGTCGCCGGATCCAAAGGAGGCCACTCCTCCAACAGTGTTTGCCGCGTCGACTCCGTTCGCTGCTCCTCTTTCGGAGGCTGCTCCCACCGACGCGGCTGATCTCGCGGGCTCCGGCCTGGATGACCACGTCGTCGATACGTCGAGCGTTGACGGTCCCGGCTCTAATGCTACTCCGACATCCTACCCGCCAAGCTTCTCCGCCGTTACTTCTGAATTAGTAAGCAACCAGGTGCAATCCTCTACGGCTTCCCAGGTTGCCGGACGATCAGACGCTGCTAATTTCCTCAGTGATCTCACCATTGTGCCTCGCCCTCCAATCCTCCAGGTCTACCAGCGCTGCCATGTCATGACGCGTCCACCGCCGTTGCGTCGCAGCGCGCGGCTGGCGGCCAAGTCCAGCTCCAGACTACCCGCTGAGGCTAAGGCGAGGCGCCTTATTATCAAACGCCTGCAGCCTTGGCTGAAGTCAAAGGTCAAGCCTCTGGAGGAGACTACGGCCTTGAAACAGCTCTTCGCTGCGCCTTTGGACTCAGTGGCGGTGAAGGCCCTTGCAAGCCTGGTGCGCATGGATGTGGCGAACGGCCAGGACCGCCACCTGGAGGAGCCTTCCTCCAGCCATGATTAGCAAGCCCTTGCTATTCCTTCGGTTGTTGTTCCAAACAACAACGAATTTTGGCGTTCGCGACGAGGCACGACGGACGCGCCGGCGGCGACGCAGGCGAACCACACTTTTGCAGACCCAGTTCCATCCTCTGTTGCGGCATTCGGCCACTGCCGCCCGTTATATTAGCCCCTCAGCTAGTCAGGGAGCAACAACATACCTTAGTATCTACCGTTTGATGTATGCAAGGAAGCCCAGGCGTCTGGTTGGTCCTGGAAGTTGTATTTTGGTCCTGAATTACTACATTCCTTGTTCTGCATACTGTGGGTCAGTTAGTGCTGCTTGTTTATCATCCATAATGTATCTTATTCGGAGCCTCCTTTGTCTTGATGATTAACAACCTATGTCTTCTTAACTGGAACGTTCGAGGTCTCGGCACAACGGCCCGTAGAAGTGTCCTGCGCAACCTTATCTCCTCGTCCAAGGCAAAGATCGTCTGTGTTCAGGAAACAAAGCTCTCTAATCTCGACGCTAACACTATTAATGAGTCTGCTGGGCACCTTTTCTCCCAAAACCATGCCGCTAAGCATGCGGATGGAAGCCGTGGTGGCATCATGTTGTTGGTGAACAAGGATTTCTTCACCTTAAGCTCTATCCACATCACTGAGCACTGCCTCTCGGCCAATGTCCATCCCACAAATGAGGGGCAGCCTTGGAAGCTGACCGTGGTATACGGCCCCCAGAGCACTGCGGCCAAGCTCCACTTTCTGAACGAGCTAATTGACCACCGGCCTGTGGACCCTGATCAATGCTGGCTTATCATAGGTGATTTCAATCTGATTTATCAAGCTTCCGACAAGAGCAATACCAACGTAAACCACTCCCTGATGAATGCCTTCCGTGCCACTCTAAACCAGCTAGAGCTTAAGGAACTCCCTCTTTCCAGAAGAAAGTTTACTTGGAGCAATGAACGTCGGCACCCTACCCTCACCAGAATTGACCGAGCCTTCTGCAATTCAAACTGGGACTCTGCCTTCCCATGGACGACGCTTCAAGCCCTCCCCACCCTTATGTCGGACCACACCCCTCTCCTGCTGACCGAAACTACTGAGCAACATGGAGCCCGCTGCTTTAAATTTCAGAACTTTTGGTGCCGCCTTGAGGGCTTCGACGAGGTAGTCAAAGGTGCCTAGCAGACGGCTGTCGCTTCGCCAAACCCTTTCAGAAGTTTGCACATCAAATTGGCTAGGGTAGCAAAAGCCTTATCTCGCTGGGCGAAGAACTCTATAGGGAACATCAAGATCCAGTCTGCAATCGTCGCTGAACTAATCCTCCTTTTGGATAATGCAATGGAGTCTCGCACCCTCTCTACTGATGAAGCTTCCTTCCGTCAGCTCCTCAAAGTTCGTTGCCAAGGCCTTGCTGCCTTGGCCAGGTCTCAAGCTAAGCAACGAGCGCGGACTTGTTGGCTCCGCGCAGGCGATGCGAACACCAGATTCTTCCACATAAGGGAAACAACAGAAGACGCAAGAATCACATCCACTCCCTTGATACGGAGTCTGGAGTAGTTTTTTCTCATGCAGACAAAGCTATAGAATGCGACCGCTTCTTCCAACACCACATTGGCTCCACCCACCATCGCACCAAGACCTTGGCTTGGGATCGTCTGGGCTACCTTCCCACAGACCTCTCTGACCTAGAGGCCCCCTTCTCGGAAGAGGAAGTTAAAGATGCGATCTTCTCCTTGCCGGCAGGCAAAGCTCCAGGCCCTGACGGTTTTTCTAGCCTCTTCTTCAAGAGGAGTTGGGAGATCATCAAGACTGATCTCTTCGACGCAGTCAAACACTTCTATAACCAGGTGTTAGCTCCTTCAACCTGCTAAATTCTGCTAATATTGTCTTGCTGCCCAAGAGGAAGGAGTGTCGGAGCCTTCTCGACTACAGACCGATAAGTCTCATCCACAGCGTGAGCAAAATTATCTCAAAAGTGCTTGCGAATCGTCTAGCTCCTAAGCTGAATGACCTAATCTCCGTCAGCCAAAGTGCCTTCATCAAATCCAGGTCCATTCATGATAACTTTCTCTATGTCCAGAACATCGTCAGGGAGCTCAACAAGGCAAAGATCCCCGCCATTTTCCTTAAGCTGGACTTCGCCAAGGCTTTTGACTCGGTCCACTGGGGATATCTGCTGGAGGTCTTAGAGGTTTTAGGCTTTGGCCTACATTGGCGTAACTGGATGTCCACCTTGCTCGGAACTGCAACCTCCTCTATCATTCTCAATGGAGTCCCGGGCAACCCTATCCATCATGCGAGGGGAGTTAGGCAGGGGGACCCCATCTCCCCTATGCTCTTCATCTTGGCCATTGACCCTATCCAGCGGATCTTCAACCTGGCTGTCCGCAACGGCATTCTGGCCCCGATCATCTGTCGTCCTCTGAAGCATAGGATGTCTCTCTACGCTAATGATGCCGCTCTGTTTATCAACCCCTCACCTACTGAGCTTCGTCTGGCGGCAGAGGTCCTAACGGTCTTTGGTCACTCCTTCGGATTGCACACCAACCTTAGCAAATGCGAGCTCTTCCTCATCAATTGTGCTAGCTTGGACCCCAGTTCCTTTCTGGAGGCGTTCCCGGGCAAGCTGGGGCAGCTTCCTTGCACTTACCTCGGCCTCCCCCTACATCTGCGAAAGCTGGGGCGCCCTCACTTTCTGCTTCTTGTGGATAAGATCCGCTCGCGACTTTCTGGTTGGAAAGGCAAGCTCCTTTCTAAAGCTGGCCGCCTCGCGCTAATCAACGCAGTGCTAACGGCGATGCCAACCTACTTCATGACGGCGGTACTCTACGTCGCCGGCCTATAGGTCGACCTCTTGGTTTCCGGGGTCTAGTAAGGCGATGCACATGAGGATTCCGTGCCTCGTGAAAAGCCATAGCTTGCACCATGAGAAGGTCAGACGCAACGTCACGTCATCCTCGATGGAGTCCGCGTCAGAATCCGAGATGGGGATGGAGACCATGTCGTCGAAGCCGTACGTGCGCTCATCAAGAGTGGACAAGGCGCTGCAATCGTCGTCGCCGCCGGGGACAACCACGCAAGCTCCCCCTTGGCTCCCTCCCACTGCAACCAACCATGTACGCATACACCGAACAACACCACAAACGTGACGGCTTGCCACTCCATGGCTCCCAAGGCTGTGTCGTTCGCCGTCGTCGCCCCTTGTCGTCGAAGTCATATTGGTGCTTATCGTACTCATCGTGGGAGGAGGCATTGTGATTGCTGTGGAGGAGGCTCTTGCGCATCTTGCTAAGGTCGCCGGGCGCCATGAGGATGTGTGGTTAAGCGGAGGGGTGGACGGAAGTGAGAGATGGTGGGAAAGAGAGAGATAGGTACATTAATGTCCATAAAAATATTAAAATAGGGGGGAAAGGAAAATAAGAGAAATGGTGAGAAATGACGAAAATGTCATGAAATTGAGAAGTTTGTGAACTAAGCGTTTATGATAAATTTGAAGCAAGCATAATGACCGTTGAAAATGAACTCACGAACTGGATGTCATGAAACGAAATTTTCCCAATTGTCCATACCATTGTCTAAACTAAACGAGAAGAAGAGGAGCAGAATGATTGGAACAAACGAGCCCAAAAATGGCTAGACCAGAACGAGGGACCCGGGAGAAAAAGAGGGGTTGTCTGTGTCTCAAAGCCAACCACCCCGGACCGCCATTTCCCTCCATCTCTCTCCTCCTCTCTTGCCCTAGAGAGAGGGAGAGGAAGAGAGAGATCCACGCCAGAGCACGCACCGCGTGAAGCCGCGGCGATGGGCAACTGCTGCGTTGCCGGCCGGCCGTCCTTCAAGCGCCGGGGCGGCGGCTCCGGCCGGCACCGCGGCGGGCGCCTCGGCGGCGCCACCTTCCGGTGCCTGTCGACGGTGTCGTCGTCGCTGTCCGACGCGGCGGCGGCGGGGGAGGCGTGGGCGCCGGTGACGGTGCTGGGCAAGGGCCTGGCGGCGGCGGCCGGCGCGGAGGAGCTGCTCCGGCGGTACGAGCTGGGCGAGGAGCTGGGGCGCGGCGAGTTCGGGGTGACGAGGCGGTGCCGGGACGCGGCCACCGGCGAGCAGCTGGCGTGCAAGTCGATCAGCAAGCGGAAGCTCCGGAGCAGCGTGGACGTGGAGGACGTGCGGCGGGAGGTGGCCATCATGCGCGCCATCCCGCCGCACGCCAACGTGGTGCGGCTGCGCGAGGCGTTCGAGGACGGCGACGCCGTGCACCTCGTCATGGAGGTCTGCGAGGGCGGCGAGCTCTTCGACCGCATCGTCGCCCGCGGCCACTACACCGAGCGCGCCGCCGCCGCCGTCATGCGCACCATCATGGAGGTCGTGCAGGTACGTGCGTCACTGCCAATCGCTAGCTCCACCCCTAAACACAACAGCGCCATTAATTTCTTTCGTGCACGAACCCAATGCATAAGATCAAGAACATCCCTACGCATCGATCGCGCGTGCAACCAAGACTCCATTATTTTTCATTTTCTGAGGGAAATGCCAACGAGCTAGGATTCGAGGCATTGTAATCATGTGCATCGATCACACCGTTTTTCAGCACTGCCACAAGAACGGAGTCATGCACCGGGACCTCAAGCCCGAGAACTTCTTGTACGCCGACGCATCAGAGACCTCCCCTCTCAAGGTCATCGACTTCGGGCTCTCCGTCTGCTTCAAGCCAGGTACAGCACAAGCAATGTGAAACCACAGAAAGCTCACACAAACTACTTACTACTTCACATGAACATTCGAAATGCCTTTTACTCTGGCTCATGTCGGCACATACATTAGTATTAGTATATATCCTTTTAAATAACGTATGTTTGCGGGTAACCTTTATACTTCTTCTTAAAAGAACATTCCAAAATATTGAAACTAAACGACTCTTGTACACGATGCGACCTAATCTTCTTCCCCAGGGGCAAGGTTCAACGAGATCGTCGGGTCTCCCTACTACATGGCGCCCGAGGTCCTCAAGAGGAACTACGGGCAAGAGATCGACATCTGGAGCGCAGGAGTCATACTATACATCCTGTTGTGTGGTGTCCCTCCTTTCTGGGCTGGTATGCAAGGAACTCGACAAGAATTAAAACACATAGATTTTGTTATTAGTGTTTTGTTCACTGGTTGACCAGGAGTTCATGATGCATTTTTTCTTTCTTTTTTTTGTTTTGTTTGCAGAGACGGACGAAGGGATCGCGCAGGCCATCATTCGGTCGCACATCGACTTCGAGAGAGAGCCCTGGCCCAAGGTGTCCGACAACGCTAAGGATCTCGTCAGGAAGATGCTCGACCCGAGCCCCTATGCTCGGCTCACGGCTCAGCAGGTTCTGGGTTAGTCGTCTGCCACAGTTTCTTTCCACAGTGTTCACATAATTGTGATCAGCCTGACAACATGTTCGAATGGCTGAGTTGAAGTTAGTTGTGTAGAGAGGGCTAAATGGATAACTGGCTACGTAAATAAGCTTTAAGCTCCTTTGAATCTGACCATTGTTCCTGATCTTCGAGAATGAAGAGCATCCCTGGATCCAGAATGCAAGTGCAGCTCCCAACATCCCCCTCGGAGAGGCCGTGAGGTCCAGGCTGAAGCAGTTCACCGTCATGAACAAGTTCAAGAAGAAGGCGCTGCTCGTGAGTCGTGAGCCGACGACATACATACATGTCTCCAGAAAATCTTCTGAAAAAGAAGAAGAAGAGAAGATCGGTGATGAGTTTTGCTCGTTTTGCCCTGCGTGTACGTAGGTGGTGGCGGAGTACCTGCCGACGGAGGAGCTGGACGGGATCAGGGAGCTGTTCCACATGCTGGACACCAACAAGAAGGGCCACCTCACGGTCGAGGAGCTCAGGAAGGGGCTGCAGCTCATAGGCCACAATGTGCACGACAACGACGTCGATATGCTCATGGAAGCTGTGAGATATATACTCTCTTCACTCACTTGGTGCTTTGGTTTCACTCTTGCTCGGTTAATTCTCGCCAACTGCAGATTTGAGATTGGTAGCATTATTGGACAGTGGGAAATCGTACACGAACTGCTTGTTTATCGGTTGTCTGAAAATAGATAAAATTTTAGCCGAGCGATGAGGAGTGACACCCTAAAAAAATTAAAATACCAGAGCACATGAATTTGAAAAAAAAAATTATCGAAAATTTGCAAATAGGCTGAATTTTTCGATAGTAGCACAAAAAATTTGGGGATTTTGACCAATAAAAAATATGCAAAATAGATTTTGCCTAAAATTCTTCCTTGAAAAAAAGGTTTTTTAGTCGTATCTCTGTCCTCTGGTAAAACTTGAATGGCGTGATTGGCAAAAGAAGGGAATGAGAATGAGAATGAGAAGTGGGTGAGAACTGAATTCCCTGTCTCCTCCTAGGGAATTGAATTCCCTCATTTAAGTATCAAATTTCCATTCCCTCTGGCACTTTATAACCTATATCTTTCAATTCTCATTCCCTCCTTTCGATTCCCTCCAACCAATAGAGCTGGAAACGGAAGTTCTTTCTCCCTAGATATAACTAGAACCATGAGAATATCAAACTGTTCAACAGGCAAAAGAAAGATTTATATATATAGCATGTAATCTGTCAAATAGTTTGAAAGGTTGCTCTTGCGGTTTCGTTGTACATGTAGGCAGACATAGACGGGAACGGCACCCTGGACTGCAAGGAGTTCGTGACGGTCTCCATCCACCTGAAGAAGATCCGCAGCGAGGAGCACCTGCCCAAGGTGTTCAGCTTCTTCGACAAGAACGGCAGCGGCTACATCGAGATCGAGGAGCTCAAGGAGGCGCTCTCCCCGCGCGGCGACCAGAAGGCCATCGACGACATCATCCTCGACGTCGACAAGGACAAGGTCGACCCCATTCACTCGAGCTCGCCGGCAACAAGTCCAGAGCTAGCTAGCTTGCACTGCGTGCGTCTCACTGACATGCATGCACCAACATGCATACCTGCTCATGGATGGATCGATGCAACTGCAGGACGGCAAGATCAGCTACGAGGAGTTCGAGCAGATGATGAAGGCCGGCATGGACTGGAGGAACGCGTCCCGGCAGTACTCGAGGGCGGTGTACGGCACGCTCAGCCGCAAGATGTTCAAGGACGCGCCCTCCCTGAAGCTTGACTCCCCCCGCCGCGGCGGCGGCACCGCCGCCGGAGAGAAGGAAGAACGAGCGACGTGCTGACTCACCGGTGGCTCACTGCTGCTGCCTGCGTGCCTGCAACTGCGAGATTGGTTACTCTTGTGGCAGAGAGTGAGAGCGTTGTAACCAGTTTTCCAAGTTTCCGTGTGTATAGGTCGCCACGTTTTGCGATGCAAAGGTTCCGGGGGTTCAGTTCAATTCAGTTCAGTGACCATCATGTCAAAAAAAAAAAAAGGTTCAGTGACGATGATCGTTTCAGGTGCAGATGGCAGGGAGCTCCCTGCAAAAACGCACCCTCAATTTCATTTTCTCAAAAAGAGGTAAAAAAAAATAATATAAAGTGTGCACCATAGTTTTTTTTTTTAAGGAGGAGAACATCCGCTTCGTCCACTCCGTCGGGCGGTACCTCGCCCCCATGTCCACCACCCACGTAGCCTCCTATGTGGTCGCAGCGGTTGCCCTTCCATCCGCACTTGCTAGACGCACCTTAGATCCTCCGCCTTGAGTGTGTTTGGTTGCTCCATGCTGGACCATCCAGTCCTGTACAAGAGTATATCATGTTTAGTTGGATTGATGGGATGAATCAATCTGGGGTAGAGTCGTCCCAAAACTGGAATATTTCCCTCGGATGCTGGCTTATCTCATCCAATCCAAAACGATGATATGAGCTCGTCTTGGGCGAGCTAGGCTCTTCATGGCGACTCGGGTCATGGCCAACGGTGGCACCGAACAATGTGGGAACTTCGGATGATGGTTAAAATTGGATGTTCATGCCACCAACAAACTCATCGGTGGTGATCGTAAGCCACCAACAAACTCATCGGTGGTGATCGTAACGGCTTTGGTGAACCATGGTGACGGCGGCGAGGAAACAAGCGGTCGTCGGCATGAACAAGTGATTGTCATTGCCGGCGAAGATATACAAGATTGCAATGCTCTGTGATTCGCTGTGAAATTAAACATGGGGATCAGTAGATGCAGTGACGTAGTTCACTTCGGTGCAAGGATTTGAACATAGGCTCAATGTCGGTGAAGAATCGACGAAGGCAATGGTGCTCATCGTCGGCGCTGGGCTTGAAGAAGATGAGCAACGAGCTCGTCTGAAATGATCCCAGACCATTTCATCCTTGCACGGCCAAACAACCTTACGGGACGATTGCAAGCCTCCCAATCGTTCATTTCTCCAAACCGATCTTTGATGACGATGGATGGATAAACCAAATACATCCCATGTTGCCCAACCTGTCTGCTCTCCACCATACAACCCTCAAATCCCCCACTCATTGCTTCCTCGGTTCGTCATCTCCTAAGATGGGATCGACAAACCATTAAAATTATTTAAAAACATTAAAACAAATCATTTAAAATCTTAAAAAATAACTATAAAGTATTATACCGTCTCGTTTGTAAATAATGGTAAGATAAATATTAATTTAATTTAATTTAAGTTGAAAAGAGCAGCCCCAGGGACCAACCAAAGTCCAAAGAGCGGTGTGTGGAGCCGGTTGCGCCCACGTCACGTCCGTCGCCTCGGGCGGGAGGAGCCGCACGCGTCCCACAGGCCATAGCGCCAGCACGCTACGTCACGTCCGTACAATATACGACTACGAGGGACCGTGATCCTGATCCCATCGATCATCACCCGATTCATAGAAGTGTGCGTATATTTCATAAATATTTTAGGCCAGGTTATTTTCAGCTTAACAACTTATCTATATTTTTAAAAACATATGATTTGAGTTTTTTTAGTTCGTCTTTCGCTGTTTTGAAGACGTGCCATAACGTTTTAAAACACAAGTCAAACGTAATGATTCGAATCTCGAGACTGTCTCAAAAAACTCTCGAAATTCAGTCATTTCAGTTGTTCAGCTGTTCAGATCAGCTCAAAAAAACAGGACCTTAGTGTAAGCTAGACTTTTAGTTCTATTATTTTTTATTCTAAATTTCTATATTGTTTTGCTATAACTATGTAAACTATTTTTCAAATCTTGCATGAATAGTTATTTCCTTTATTTTTATTACAATTCTTTTGCTGTACTAGTTCATATGAAATCTTTCTTTTAGTATAATCCATTATAATCTGGACTCACAACAATCAACTAGGTAGATCTTTTTTTAATTAATGTGGAAAATCTATGATTTGAGGACTAATACGGTGGCTCCGCTAGATCTTGTTTTAATTATAGTAATAACAAGTAATGAGTCTCGTGCATTTGCGTGGCTAGATCTTGGATTTGAATTTGAATTCTTTTCTAACCTCGTATTTGATATTAACTCTTTTTAAATTGCTTTTATTTTATTACCGTAGCTTTTAATCTAAGCTGTTATAATTTAGACCAACAGTAAGTGACGGTGCATATCTTCGTTTTCTCTCCGATTAATGCATGATTTTATTGTATTTTATAATTTAATATGGTGGTTCCGTTTAACTCTGTTTTAGTATTATAATAATAATAATAGATAGATTTGATTTGATGATATGAACTCTTATTTCTATTATTTTCTATTTCAAATTTACGCAATTTTTTTAGCGGGTATGAACTCTTACTTTTAATCTAAGATGGATACATATTTCTATTATTGTTTATTCAAAATTTATACTTTTTTTTTGTAATAGTCGATACATACTCTCTTTGAAATCCAACATCGACTCTTATTTATATTTGTTTTTACGAATTTATTCTGTAGTTGTAGTTCATATGAAATATTTTTAAATATAATTTGTTATAATTCGAGCCAACAACAATCAACAGTGTATAGCCTCCACGTAGAGGTGAGGAAACGAGAGATGGGAGTGTGGGATGGATAATAGGGAGAAGGGAGAGATGGGCGAAGGGGCGAGAAGCACGGGAGGAAGGAGGAGCAGGGGAGGACATCAACACTGGTTGCCAGGAAGCTGTAGTATGAACGGAGAGGAGACGTCGCTTGGTAGCATGGAAGAGATAGATGGAAGGGAGTCATGACAGGCTTGGAGCGGTCTGCAGAAGAAGCAAGCGCTAACAAGAAAGGTAACGGGGAGGGACGTGAGCCACTATGGATGGGCCGCTTGTGGCATCCGACGCGTTGGACATCCGATCCCAAGTAATCTCATACTAACTCTGGTCATAAAAACAAGTCGCCGTTAACTTTTGGACACGGCTTTGACCATTCGTTTTATTAAAAAATTTAGTGCAAACATGCGTAAATATAAATCATGCTTAAAATATGTTTAATGATAAAACAAATCATGACAAAGTAAATGATAGCTTACATGGTTTTTTTAATAAGACGAATGGTCAAAACAGTGTCCAAAAGTCAACGGCGACTTGTTTTTATGACTGGAGGGAGTACTTTTTATCATTAAAAAAGCGTTTAGCTTTGTATAGTAAGCCACCTTTTATAGATAAAGAAAATGACATTTTCTACGTATAGGATTTGTGCAACCAATGTAAATTTGCATCGATATACAAAATGTTGAAATCACGAGATAATTATTCCAACACACAAATATGAAAAAACTAAGCCAATCCTATATCTTTCGCTCCTCATCTAAGATTGAATAAAAACTCCACGTGTGCTGACGACCTCAAGAGAGCAATACCCCTCTCGCTATCCTTCATTATCTACGTGTGGTTGTACCACTCCGAATAAATGTAGGACTACTAGTAGAATCATCCACGTTGCCTGTATGTCTCATATACAAACCACGTACACAGATACGTGCATACTCGGTAACATACTGGCTATGCATGGGAAAGAACTTGTAGGTCATTTTTTTTTAAATATAAAAGATCAAAGTTTGATATCACGAAGCTCATTTTTTTTTTCAAATATGAGAGATCAAAGTTTGAGATTATGAAGTTTCTGTTTCCGATTTGAAACGAATTGTTGGCAATGAACGGCGCCATGCCGAATACGCCACCGCTATGGCCCATACGCACGGCGCATCGTGCATCAGCATACCACGTGGGATGCCATTGCCAATACCGACAGGTGGGCCCCAGCCCACCAGCCTCCCACCTAGACCGGGCCCACCCCACCCACTGCGTACATATACACCCCACCCCTCCACCTCACGCGGTAACAGTTACACTTTACACTTCTCAAGCGCAAGGAGAAGCAGAGGAGAGGAGGAGCCGCAGCGAAGATGATGTGGAGCTCCGACTCCGAGGCCGCCGGCGCCGTCAAGGAACCCACCACAGCTTCGTCGTCGTCGTCTTCCTCCTCGTCCTCCTCCTCCTGCTCGCCGCAGCCCCGCCGGCGCCGGTACCGCCAGCGCCGCCGCAGGAGCGGCGCCGTCGCGGGCGGGGACGAGGTGGCGGAGGCGGAGGACGTGTGGCGCGGGGCGCAGTGGGAGGCGGCGTGGCCGCGGCGCCCGAAGCCGGTCGTGCTCGCCGAGGAGACGGCGGCGCCGGCGCCGGCTCCCGGCGGCGGCGCGGCATCCCCTGGGGGAGACGCCGGCGAAGGGGTGGTGGGGCGCGCGCGGAGCCTCACCGACGACGACCTGGAGGAGCTGAAGGGGTGCGTGGATCTGGGCTTCGGCTTCAGCTACGACGAGATCCCCGAGCTCTGCGGCACCCTCCCCGCCCTCGAGCTCTGTTACTCCATGAGCCAGCGCTTCCTCGACGACCACCACCACCACCACTCGCAGCCCCAGACGCCTCCGGCGGCGTCCGCGCCGCCGCCCCCCTCGCCGCCGATTGCCAACTGGAAGATCTCCAGCCCCGGTAAGCCACGCCACGCGTCCGGTCGACTCGCGTTGCGTGCGCCCCTGGCGCTTCAAGAACCCAAACCCAACTTCTCCAAGAAGAAAAGAAACCGCGTGATCTAATCCACGCAGGAACCGAATCGAGTCGCCAAAGGAATCATTTTTGATCCGTTCCAAGCACCGAGTTCTTGATCCGCTCCGCTTCTTCGCGGCTTGATGAGTTGATTTGCTTCTGTCGTTGCAGGGGACAGCCCGGACGAGGTGAAGGCGCGGCTCAAGTACTGGGCGCAGGCGGTGGCGTGCACCGTCAGGCTCTGCAGCTGAACGGACGAATCCAATTCTGATCACACCACGGCATCGGCATGGAACCAAGAACACAACTCGTTCTTCTTCTTCCTCCTCCTCCTCATCGTCTTCGCTGGTTGCTTGATCAAACCCGTACGACAAAGCCATGCAAGCAGAAGGCTTCTTCTCATCGCCGCCGTGATCATGGTCCAAGTGCGTCCATGGCGGCATTGCGAGATCTTGAGGGAGCTCTAGGTGCATACAGTTGGAGGATGGGGGTTGGATCGTGTCATGGATCGGTTGGGAATAATTGTGCTGGTGCTGCTGCCGTGCTCACTGCTGCCAAGCTGCAGCTTGCCATCTCCAGCAACGAATGTAAATAGGAAATAATGTAACTAGTTGGGAGATCAGAGCGATTGAATAATAAAATGGATTTCCTCGTGCATCTTCCTCTTCTTTTTATCTAATCATTAACACTGATGGCTGCAAGTTCCAGTGATAAAATGCTTCTGGATCTCTCCGGTCTTGTGCATAGTTCCGCAAGTTGCTCTTTGAGTCGGAAAGAAACAGGAACATAGTTGCTGCAAATCTTATTGTATTGTTCCAGTGCAGCGAGAGACATCAGGTTCTTTCTGCTTCCCATGCGTCTCTATATTTACTTCAAAGATTGTTAACCAGATGGGACTATGGGAGCCTGGGAGCAGATTAAAAACAACATTTTTTATCTTTATCTTCAGACAAGCACGCATCTATCTAATATCTATATAATAGAGTTAAACGGAGCCACCACATTAATCCTAAAATCCTAAAAATTCCCACTTTAATCGAAAAATAGTAGAAATTCTCACGTTAATCATAGAAAAAAGAAAAAATCTACATAATTGAATATGGATATTATTATGTAAATCTAGCGGTCAATATTAACCTATATAACAAACTACTGAAGCTGATCTATATATTAAAGATAAACTCTAAATCTAATCTGATATATTATCTATATATTAACACAAATATAGCCGCGCAAACGCGTGGGTCATCTTGCTCGTTTTTCAAAAAACAAAGCCACAAGCCGATGAGATTGGCCATCTTTTCGTGTGCCATTTGCTGCTCTGAAACAGCCCAATCAACACGATCCACTCATCAAACGAGGAGCAATCAAGGTGATGAAACACTAGCAATTAACAGAACATTTCAGCTTCCAACATTCACTCCAAAGTGGGAAGAAAGGAAACCTGATTCGGCGCCTGTTTGTTTCCTGACTCGAAATGACTGCACAGTGTAAGACGGCAGTTTCATCAGTTTGCGCCGCGCCATCGATCACATGAACACTGTGAGGCGACTGCAGCTAGCGAGCTAGCGCTGCTGATCATCACATGCCTCATGCCTGATGCCTTGGCGTGTCTGATGTGATCTGATCATGTGTGTGCAGTGCAGGGGATCTTGTCCTGTTCCAGAGAGAGTTAATGCTGCTGCCTGCTCCTCCTCTCCTAATCATTGTACTAATCCTAATACTTGAGCAATGATTCGCCTTTGCTGACATCAGTCCGTCACTCCGTCTGGCTCGAGCTCGACCACTCGGGTTAGTTTCTTCTTGTCGCTACTCCATTATTTAGGGAAGCCATCTACTACCTCGGTCCTGAAATATAAGTCTTTCTAGCATTCAAAGGAGAGATTAAAGAGAAGGGGAAAATACTATAATGCCCCTCAATTAATGGTGGTATGTGGTGAGTGGGAAAATGGTTGGGGGTAAGGTGGGAAGAAATTTGAATGAATGATGGTTGGAGAGAAAACTTGAATGCTAGAAATACTTATATTTCAGGACAAAATTTGAATGCTTCGAATACTTATATTTCAGGACGGAGGGAGTACTCGGCAAGCTATAACAGCTTGCTTAAGTTCGTGACAGTGGAGACAAAACACAAAGGATCTGATTATCATTTGACTACTCTATTACTGCTGGTTATAATTTATTATAAATTTGCGGCAGTTGAACGGATCACTAATCACATAATCAATCATAAAAATGATAAGAAACAAGAGACACACCGAGGTAGAGAGAGAAAGCCAGCCTGCATCATTTTATTAATCAATTTTTTATCTTTTACAGCGAGATCTCTTTTCTGTTTATAGTGCAGAGTTTTTCGACCACCACGAAACCTCAAGGGATTATTCCATATAGAGGTGTTATTTTGGTGGTGTTATTCCATATAGCTTCTGGCGTGCATCAGACGCCAGTGACGATATAGATGTGGTCCCATCACGATCTCTTGATGTCACCTAATCAAATAGGCCATTATCTCATATTTAAAACACAAAGCTCTAGAAAGAAAGAAAAACATAATGCAACATAGTGATGCCCATAAATTTTATAGCATTTTCATGATTTTTTATAACTATATCTGGTCTGGCTATATTATAACTGTAGCAATGCAAAAACAATATAACTCTATGCCAAAAAATAAACCCATTAACATGAAACTTTCAAAGATGAGCTAGGTCTTAGATTTTGCAAATTAAGGAAGCTCGTATACCTAAAATCAAGTTCTAAGATTTCATTATTAATTTTTAGAATTGGTAAGTACAAAACTGTAAGCTGTTGTCGCGGGTGCGCGAGCGCGTGAGCACCACCACCGTCACCACGGACATGGGCGTGCACGACCCTGTCTCTGCCGCCGCAGATGTGGGTACATGTGTGGGCGTGTGTGCGGGTCACCGCTACTGCCGCCATGGCTATACAGCGTGCGGGATCCGGTGTCGCTGTCGTGTGTCGTGCCCTGTAGAGCTGGCCGATGTGCGTATTCTTGTCT
Source organism: Raddia distichophylla (assembly GCA_005191435.1). NCBI lineage: Eukaryota > Viridiplantae > Streptophyta > Magnoliopsida > Poales > Poaceae > Raddia > Raddia distichophylla. The sequence goes on from SPJY01001389.1 coordinate 1,777,368, forward strand.
TGCTATGCCTTACGGGGCGCAGCCGGTGATCGATTCACAGATCTAAAACACAATTGCTATCAATTCAAGGAATTAAAAATAATAAATTGGATCTGAGATGACATACCGAGAGAACAAACCTGAGAGCCGATTATGCTGATTACGTGTTATAAATTTGTGGTAGTCAAACGAGATTGCCAATCACACAATCAATTACACGAACGATGGGAAACAGGTGACACACTGATGTAAAGAGAGGAGCCAGATGGTAACACTTTATTAATCAATTGCTCATGTTTTATATTAGTCTCTCCCCTGTTTGTAGCCATGTGTTTGTTGACCACTAAAAAACCTCATGGGATAATTCCATTTGTGTCTCAATTCTGTTTTTCTATGATACCTGTAGGGTTAATTCATAATTAACCAGCAAGTGATGTGGTCTTGTTCAGTGCTTGACAGCCATGTCCATGCAGAAATGAGGAAGCAGCTGGCAAAGCCACATGGCTGTCAGGATCACAAGGCTAAGAATGGCAGCATTAACACTTGCATCCCAGCATAGCCTGAGGCCCCCAAATCATTCCTGGGAGAGTTGTCCGTGCACCCTTCATGCTCTCCTTGACCTTGCAAGCTAATCAATCACTCCAGCAAAGACTAAACAAACAAGCTAAATCAGAGTTTAATTCCTAGTAGCACTACTTCTTTTGTGCAGCTGAAACCTAGTGTGGCTTGTGTACGGCCTGGGCCCTGGGCCCTGGGCTGGCCCAGGAGCAAGAAGGGAACACACCACATTGCAGGAGCAGATGTGTCCGTGGGCCATGGCGCTGGGCCCCCACGGCCTTTCGTCGTGTTGGATCTCATTAGGAATCTCCTGGACTGCTTGGTGCTTGGTGCTTGGTGCCCACGTACTGCCAAGGAGCATCAATCTGTATTACGTGATTACGTTACATCGGACCCTGCGCCGATCCCCGTACGCACAAAGCATGTGCCGATTAAGGCCTTGTTCTTTTCAGCGTATCGTTGCGTTGGTATAATACTGTAGTAAATTTGAGAGCCTTCGAAATAAGGTGTAAAGATTATAAAAAATAATCAATGCAGGGAGTAAAACAAAAGTAATCTTTTGATATAAACTTCCTTTAGTTAGAAGTTGTATGTTATGGGCAGGCCCAATAGGACCCAAACAGGCCATGAATAGTACCACGGGTACTATAGCATGCGTGAACAGTACCGCGGTTACTGTAGCACGTGGCCCCAGGCTGTGGTTATATTTAGAATATGTTTCTATCTATTAGGGATTAGTTTCTTAGAGTTCAAGTAATTCCTTTCTTACTGTTCAAGCCGATCTTTTCTTGAGATCTAAGTCTGTTCTCCCTATAAAAGGGAGGGTCGTGTATCTTTTATTATCATTCAATCAAATGAAGTAAATTAAGATCTAGATCTTATAGGCGGTGGCTCCGATAACAGCCAAAGGCGTCGCCGACGATAAACGGTCGTCTCGCCCGCGTCAAGGGCCGATCATCCTAGTCGGTCAGGCGGAATCGGACGGCTGCGCGATTTGGGAGTGACGTGGCCAGCGCGGGGGCAAAAAAACGCGACATGGCCTGGCGGGGGAGCTGCAACCCGCTCTTGTACATTTAATAGATAATAGATAGATTTGCTAATATGGCTGAAAACTGCTTGCGTTTGATTATATGCCTGAAAGTTAAAAAAGGCAACTTCATAGAAGGCCTGCCTCTATCTTATGTTAAAATATGATCCTATCCATCGAGAAAGGCCTTGGGAGCCCAAAATATTATAAAAAATATTTTAGAAACTATAAGAAGAATCATTTAAAACCACACAAATGACTAGAAAATATTATATCGTTTGGTTTGTAAAAATAACAAGCTGAAATTTAATTAAATTTAATTTAGGCTGAAAAGAACAATGCCTAGATAAGCATATGCCTGCGTGCATATGGCCGGTGTTTTTTCTTTAACATAACATATTGCCAAAAATTTGGTGCATTGTTTTTCATGACTAAAAGCATCCCGACAGTCGCTCTATAATATTGTACTAGATATAGAGGGGCTGCTAAAGGAAAGGAATTTTTTAACCGATAGTGTAAATTGTGAAGGAATTTTAAAATGATAGATAGAGGGGATGCCAATAGTATTTTAGACTAAGATATGGAGATAATGTTGGAGATGCTTTAAGGCCTTATATGCAATTGTCTCACACCCCAGTCCAGCATAAAACTCTTAATTATATCGTTCCGATTAATTGCTTGGGAGTTTTATATAGGTTATTATTATGCATTCAAAGCTGGCAAACCTAGGCCAACATGTTAAAGGCATCTAAAAGAAAAAGGCAAACATGCGTTGAGGAAAGATTAATTCACCGTGGCCAACGTATTGTTCTCCATATATAAGGGTCATGTTTGTTTCAAATTATATTAAATTTAAAAAGTTATTTTTATATAAGCAAAATTATGTAATATTTTGTAGTCATTTTTATAGGGTTTTAAGTAGTTTTTCTTAGAGTTCGTAATATAATTTTTTTTCATAATTTTTTGAATTCTTTAAAATGTCTTTCCAAGGGGTCGTAAATTTGTCATAGTAAAACTCAACTCAACTTTAAGCTGAAACAAACAAGGGCAACATCCCAATTGCCATTCTCATGAGCAATAAGTTCTTGAAAGTTTCTTGATCTATTCAATTAGAAATTTAGAATTCACAAAAACGGAGATTGAACCCCGCGTGTGTGTTTTTATTAAAAAAATTGATCCATCTTGGAGCATCAGTCCGCCTCAGGCAGTTGGGCTGGCCTAAATATGCTTACGTCTGGGCCCAAACATGCTACTTTTCTCTCTCGTTTTTCGAGAGCAAACACCTCAAATTTTCGTTCATACAAGACCAGAGCTACAAGATTCAGGCTGCAGCTGCACTGGTGGTGGGAGGGGGAGGGGGTGGGGGATTCTTGCGGCGCATCGTCTTGTTTTCTTTAATTAAAACTAATCTTAAAATCGATAGCTAGAATTCTATTACTTTTGTACCAGCCAAATGATATAGAACTTTGTATCTATTTTTATAGGTTTTTATTGTTTTCTAAAACTCCCAACTATATCAAAAGGCCAATGACTTTTTTAAGATTAGAATTTACAACTAGATTAAGTTGAAAACTCCCAATTCCAATTGATTGCAAGGTAGCGAGGAGCTGACCGAGGGTTTATTTGCGGACTTCCAAGAGTGCCAGAGACATTGAAGATGTAAGGCTCTTGCTAAAGCGCTCAAGGTCAAAATATCCGGTTTGCCAAGGGGTTTGGGGCGGCAAGCTTTGCCCCAGCTGACCAGGCAGTGACCACCCGACACGAGTTCATATCTGTGCCATAAAAACAATCTTTTGATGCAGTCTAGCCTTTTCATGGCCCACTTAGCAAGCGAAAAGATGGTCAGGTGGTAGGTGAGCATGGAGGAAAAGATTGTGTTGACTAGTAAGACGCCCTACCTTGGAGAGAAGGCGAACTTTCCAATATCGAAGCCAAGCATTAATCTTTTCTATTAGAAGGAAGATGTGGTTCCTTCTAAGCTTTCCGATGTGTAGAGAGAGGCCGAGGTAGCGGCATGGGAATTCCCCGCGGTTGTCAGGGAAGAATCCTAGGATCTGAGACAAATTAAATCTAGGTCATTTCATCTCATCGGGTAGACTACTCTCTTTTAAAAATTGGTAATCAGCCCTGAGGTTTGCTCGAAGAAAATGAAGATCTTCTGGGCTGCAAGGAGGTGTTGAAGAGTAGGGCTGAGGAAGATAGATGCATCATCCGTGTAAAGGGGAACTCTCATAGTAAGTGAGCGCTGCGGGATAGAAGTTAGCACTCCCTGGTTCAAAGCTAGACTAAATAGCTTCTGCAAGGGGTCAATGGTCGAGATGAATAGCATAGGCAAGATCGGGTCACCCTGACAAACTCCCTGCTGATGGTGAAAGGACTAGCCCGCAATGCCATTGAGGAGGATCCTGGAAGAGGCGATGCCAAGAAGAATGGATATCCATTCCCGCCATCTTGGTCCAAAGCTGAGGACTTGGAGGACCTCAAACAAGTATCCCCAGTGAACTAAATGGAAAGCTTTTGTCGTGCCTAGTTTGAAGATCAAACACTGAGTCTTGGATTTGTGGTGGTCTTGCACCATGTTCTGAGGGTAAAGGAAATTTTCTTTGATGCAACACCTTTTGACGAAGATACTTTGGCTAAGGAAAACCATAAAGTCCAACAGATGTATAAGTCAGTTAGCTAGCAGCTTGGAAAAGTTTTTTCTGCACATTGTGGATGAGGCTGATAGGACGATAGTCAGAGAGCAAGCAACATTGAACCTTTTTTGGGAGGAGGACAATGTTGGCGGAGTTGAGGATGCCGAACGAGGAACCTTGATGACCATGGAGCTGGTTGAAAACTACCGCTAAGTCTTCCTTGGTGATGTCCCAGCAAGATTTGAAGAAGAGGCTGGTGAAACCGTCTGGTCTTGGAGCTTTGCCCTCCGGGAGAGAGAGGACGGCATTATGAATCTCCACTATTTGAAAGCTAACTTCGAGGTCAACCAGGTTGTGGCTAGGGTAGCCAAATTGATTCAGTCAAGCGAGATGTCCTTGGTATGCGAGGTACCCAAGTGGGACTGAAAATAGTGAAGGCACTCCTCAACCTTCTGCAGGTGGAAGAAGAGGGTCCGGTGGTCCGAGTTTAGGGAGAGAATGCAGTTCTTGTGATGGTGGTTGCTTGCTCCGATGTGAAAGAATATGGTGTTGGCATCACCTTGCTTGATCTAGGAGATACCTGAATGGTGCCTGGTGCTAGCCTTCTCGAGGGAAGCAAGCACTCTGCATCTCGACTTCAGGCCGGTGCGAAGAAGAATTTCAGTGGCCGATAGGGGCCTGGATTCTTGCGCCAGGTCGAGAAGGGAGATGAGCTCTTTGGTGATGGCAAGTTGAATTTGAAGGTTGTCTAGTTTTGTTAGTTCGATTGCACGGTGATTATTGCCCGAGCTTTGTTGCTCATATTTATGTGTTCCCATAGATATAATTCTATATATCCAATTCTAACTATTTAAAAAGATAAGTACACAGTTAAAGTTTTGAAAATTCAACCTCATGTATTCCAAGTCCTACATATATTTATGAGTGGGAGGAGTACTGCAAGGAGCACTATGTACATGTACACACAGTATTGAAAGCTCAAAAATTTTGACGCCACAGCGCGTACTGCGATCGATTGGATGTAGTATATATGTACATTGCAAGTCTCAACGACCGGGACCCTTAGTCGACGATATATATATAGACACATCAGAATATCAGATCAGTCGACCGATCCCTTTCTCTCCAACTGTTCTCACTTCAAATGACCAAAAACGATGGAGCACTGGACAAGCATCTGGATGCCGGGCATCTGGTCCTCTGCTACATCGCTGTCCAATTAAACTAGGCCCAGCATTCATCTGACACCATACGATCATGCCGCAACATCGTATGGCGGTCGACGACGGCGACGACGACGACGACATGGACATTTCTCAGTGGGGATGTGGGATCATCGATCACGTACCAGGCTAGCCAATAAAAACGCTCCAGGAAAGGCAGGCATCTTCGCCTCGATCGTCTCCAGCTCGCAAAATCCTCTTTGGATAGGGCCAAAAAACAGTAGCAGCTAGCTGATCACCTTAGCTTCTGCTATACATGAGCGAGGTCAGAGCTAGGTGATCACTGATCTAGACTAATGGCTCTGCTTTGCCCAAGCTAGCAGAAGTGGCCCCTGTCACAGCACGTCAAACGACCGATCAAATCTAAGCGCAGGGCCAAGCGCTTCTGGATCGAGGATCCTCGCGTACGTGATATATATCGCGAATGCAAAGCGAGATTCCTCGATCGGTAGCTTAGTAGTGTGTGCGCGCGTGCGTGATAGGCTGATGGTACGGGACACCATTGATCTTGCCGGTGCAGGTGGGCGCGCCACATACTGCGGTGGCTCGCCACAAAAAAATTATGCATCTGAACACCACTAGTTTCTCTCCAACCAGCAGAGGAGATATATATGGTGGTTAGCGTAGAGAATTATGTTTTCCTAACTCAACCATGCGTTTTTGGATTATATGTGTATATAAAGCATATGCACGTTCTCTAGCTGGATTGGCTTTTAAAAAGGAAAATAATTCTTATGGGTACAACTACTACTACTTTATAGGTCATTTTTTGTGCCAAAATGATATGGTCTTTATCAAAGACAATATCTTGTTTTTATAGGTTAATTTTAGGGAATCCACTAACCACGCAACTGGACATTGCTGTAGAGGGAGGATGAGTAAGAGGACATAATCGAGGTGTGCCACTTGCTTGAGCATGTTGCCATGCTCAACTGTTCGAGGTGGACGGGCGGGCGTCAGGGCGCCTGCAAAGGTTAGCTGTGGGTTGTGCCATGGGATCGTCTGATTAGGCCATTTGGGGGAGTTGGGTCATGGCCACTAGATGTGTCGCACGAGGCCCGTTGGCCCAGACGAGGAAAAGGACTCACGGATGGGCCATTGGGGCTAAGAAGCATCATATAAGACCGGTTAGGAAGGTAGAGGGGCAGGATGGGTACTAATCATCTTTTTTACATCCCCTGACCCTATGGGTCCACCCTTGGTAGTGAATTAACTACCACAAGATGACCAAAACTATCCTAGATGGGGCGATGGCCCCGAGGGAGGGGAATGAACTAGGGAGAGATGGCATATTTGATGAGAGAGAGAGAAAAAGATAAGGACAGAATGGTAAAGTGGACAATGTGAGAAAAAAAGGTGGAGTGAAAAAATCTCTTCAAAGTAGTATCTATCATTTTTTCTCTCTTTATAGTGTCAATTTTAACTGACTTTGTTTTATCATTTATCTAATTAACCTTATAAAAGTACGGACAAAGAAAAAAAATTACCACCAGTCACGGTACACGTACTAATTAACCTCATTCAAAAACTTAGGACTGACTCCTAATTAGTTGCAGCGGTCTTGTCTTATGGTCTGGCTGGCCGCAAAAATCTGAGTCGATCGATGCACCACTAGTTTCTCCAACCAGCAAAAATAGTGGTTAGCATAGAGAGATACATTTTCCTAATTGAACTATCCGTTTCTTTCAGGATTAGGTATGTAAAGCACATGCATTAACGTGAACTAGTGAGGTGACCCGCGCGTTTGCGGGGCTAGATTTGATTTGGTATATAGTGTTTATCTCTAACTCATAATCTATCTCTAACATATCAGATCGGATTTAGAGTTATCTCTAATATATTATATCAACTTTAATATTTAATATGAATTTCTAATATTTTCTTTTAATCTAAGCTGCATAGATCTTTTATTTTTTTCTTTGATTAATATATCCCGTTATAATTTGGTCCCACAGTTGATTGAACGGATAAAATAACCATATTATATCATCTTTAGTATTTAATCCGAATTTCTAATATTCTTCTTTTAATCTAAGCCGTTATAATCCGGCCCCACAAAATCAACGGCATAGATCTTTTATTTTTTTCTTGATTTATGTGAGAATTTCTTTGATTGATCTTGGCCGTTATAATTTGGTCCCACCGTTGATCGAACGGCTGAAATAATTTGGATGATGTGGACGAACGTGGTGGCTTCTTTTTCCCCTCCTTTATATATATAATAGATAGATGGTTGGATCGAATTCAAAATATAATAAACTGTTACATAACCCCTAGATGGGCTAGAGTTTGTATTCTACTCGACCTACTGTTGGGCTATCCGTATTGGATCTAGCCTAATCCATAAGCTATCTATCACTATAAATATAGGTGGAGACTCACTGTATGATTAACCTAAGAAATTAATAAAACAGACTTCAACCCTACATCTCGTCTTCTTCTCCTCTATGCATGCGTGATTGTTCATCTACGCCTTGCACTACATTTGGTAGCAAGGTTTTGCAACATAAACCACCAGTCAACTTTATGAGGTACTATCGTTACAACATTTCATGTCTTCTCTCCTATATTAAGTGATGGCCTTGTCGTCTTATTTGGTCAGAAAGTTGTTTTTTTAATATTTTTTTAAAAATTATTTTACATATGAACTATAGCGCTTCACAGCCTTCACTTACATAACTCTAAACTATAAAACTTAGTATTCTAAGCAAAACCTAAAACCGTTGCAAATAACTGTTGAAGGCTGTTTCGAAGGTGGTTTGACCAACTCTAAATAAATACATGTCAGCAGTCCCACAAGTAAGACTCTTTAAACCTTCCTCCTCCTTCTTATTCTACCTCTCCCTCTCGCCTCTCCTGCCGCCGCCCCTGCCGCTTGCTTCCAGTCGTGGGGTGTCCCCGCCGCTTGCCTCTTTGTTTCCTCGCATAGCTTCCTTCTCCGATGTCGTCATCATCTGGATGTTGCACTGCTCCACGCCCTCACTACTAGGGAACGGGCCTTCTATCCCACGAACCCAGACTGATAGTGACATCAGTCCCGGTTCATGGCTACTGGGCTAAAAACATGATTTTTCGCCCATATTAGTCCCGATTCATGCCACGAACCGAGACAGATGAGCGCTTTGGGAGACGAATACATGCCAGCTGGCACGGGCACACATTAGTCCCGGTTCGTAAATGCCAGCTGGCACGGGCACACATTAGTCCCGGTTCGTGTTACGAACCGGGACTAATGCCTCGTTACAGCATACTTCAAAAGGAATGCATATCCTAGTCTGGTATATGCGCGTGGCGGGATGGGTTGGTTAGAAGGGTGAGTGGGAAGTCTCATGGTGGTAGGAGGTTTCAGGTTCGGGTCTTGAGTTAGCCATATTTTTTAGATATTTTCTACACTGTGGTAAGGTTTTTGTCCCGGTTGGGGAAACCGGGACTAAAGGCCTGTCCTAGGAGCTATCCCGGTTTGGCAACGGGATTAAAACCAGTTGCCAACCGAGAGTAAAGGTTGTTTCCCTGGTAGTGCTTTATGCTCAGCCTCCACCCCTAGATCAACGGCGTCATCATTCTATTGTTGGCCGCCCCCTGCTCTGTGTTGCTACACAATCATACTGCATGCTGTTCTTGTGCTTGGCCTCTAGCCCTATTTCACACCCAATTCAATGCAACATCAAATAGATCTTGTCGGTGACCATCTTTGTCGCCTCCACCACTTCACGCGTCCCTACCATATGCATATCGCCCCTACTTCATATGATGTGCACGCCTAGCCATAATATGTGGCACTGTGCTCAACCCTCGCCCTTGCTCCATGCCTAGATCGACGCCACTGTCATCTCTATCTCGACGGTGAGCATCGATCCCTTTGTCACAACCAACGCTTCACGCTTCCTCATTATTCTTGTGCCGCCACTGCATATACCATCTAGTGTGTGGCAAGGTGACGACCTGCATGTGGAGAGACAAGCACCAATGCATGGTGAGGATGCGATGGCTAGCGATCCGTGCAGAGAGTGAGAGGGAGACTGGGGGAGAGAGAGAGAGGACAGAAGGGCTCGAGATGAGTGAGAGAGGGATCTAAGAGAGGGGAGGAGTGAGGTAAAAGAGATGAGAGAGAATGACATGTGGGCCTGTTGATGTCAATGCCACGCATGATGACACGGTGGCAAATCTATTAATATGGACAACCAAGTGGTGAAACAATCTTCAAAATCGTTCCCAAAGGGTTATTTGTACCTGTTCTTAAGTTTTGTGGTTTATAATACCTGACTTTATAGTTCAGAAGGCTACGCAAAAGAAACACGATAGTCCATAATATAAAATAGGCTTTTTATTTTTTTTTATTAAATTGCATTTGATTTTATGACATGAAAATAACTATAACAGATGATCGTAGTTCTTTTCTCCACGATCGGCGTCGTCTGATATTCTGGCTTTTGTTGAGGTTGGTTGGCTATTCTAAGTTATGAAATGTCTAAAATGCCCTCAATACAAATGATGACTTTTGCCCTTCTGTGTAACCTACGACGACGATGACAACGGCTGTTGGTGAGGATGAGGATGATCACGACAAACATCGACGTCGAAGGGGTAAGAGACGAGGGGCCCAAGGGCGACGAGGGTACTGCATGATGGATTGATGGTGTGAGGTGTAAACTGCGATATTGGTGTGAGGCAAGGAAATTATTTGCTCGATCAAATGAGGTCCTAACGGCACCTGGGAATGAGCACGATAGCAAAAACAATGATTACAAACGTGTATGCTATCTATGAGTGGAATGGTACCAAAAAGCTAGCTTTGGATTTAGAATATTTAAACATTATCCTAGAACTATTTTTAAATTATTTGTTTACAATATTTAAACATTTCTTTAAAAACTTACAAATTTTGCTACAGTGAAACGCTACGCTAAGCTAAGCTGAAATGTACAAGGCCTTAGTCCTGATATGCTTTAGATTTTTATCAGGCTGCGCTTTTTTTAAATAAATAGTTTCCAGAGTTATATCGTTTAAAAGACCTTTGTGCTTTTTAGAAGCATAATTTAGCTTTGGATCACTTTGTTTCCCTCAACCCATCTTATTTGACTTATCGACTTTGTCGGTGTTCAATTTCGCCGCTGGACTGACAGATTTGAGGTTCGTAGTTCGGTCAGGGGTTTTTGCTGCCACGCCTTGAACCGCCCTCGAAATCCCAATAACAATATGAACACGAGCGATATACCTAGGTTCGGGCCCCCGAGGTGGGTAATAGCCCTACTCCTGTTTGAGCGCTAGCTCTATGAGTGTATTAGGAATGAATGAGGTGGGAGGAAGAAGAGTCCCCTCCCCGTGGTGGCTTGGTCCCCTTATATAATGTGGGTGAGCCCGAACCGCCGGGGAGAGAGAAACAGGGAAGCGTCTGGTCCATTACATGGTCGTTGTACATGCATTAAATGCCGTGTAGTCATAGTCGCCTGCTACGCACGTCCCGCTGCCTTGTCGGGTCCCATCGGTGGCAGGTGGGGCTCGGAGTCCCGCCAGCCCTGCCAGCCGCTCACGTGGTCGCCGATACAGCGCGGGGCCTGATCGCCCGCCGGCCCGCCGATCTGCCACACGTCTGCCTGCCGATCTGCAGCACATCTGCCCGCCAAGCTGCCACGCGTCCTGGTCGCCAAGCTACCACATGGCCTAGCTGCCGAGCTGCCACGAGGCCTGGTCGGGGTGGTGCTCGCCTGGCGCGCCGTGTGTCCTGGTCGGTCTCCCGGCACAGGGCCCTGGTTGCCCCCCGCCTGCCGGGAGCGCTATGCCTCGGGATCCAGTTCCAAGCGATAGGGCCCGCGTGCCCGCTAGTCCACTCGGAACCAGACCCAGTCTTCTTGGACCTCTTGGATGACTCTGTCTTCTACCCTCTTCTGGAGGAGGTGGAGAGGACACCCCGGTACCTCGTGTACCGACAGACTTATTTAGCTATCTTCTAGCTTCAATAGCTTCTTGAGGTAGCCTCGAGAGTCGGATTCACCTCATTCGACGTGTTTTAGAGATTTTAGAAGTATTTGATATAAGGAAAAACCGGATTCAAAAAACCAAATTATTTTAAATTTAAATGAAGATAAGTAAATACATATATAAGTCAAATAAGTCAGATATACTGACAAGAACAATATTCTTTTCAAATAGAGCTGTTTTGTACTATTAACGTAGGCCGGAGTTCCTGGTCATCCTTAAACCATGTGGATATACCATCTCCTAAACCATCTAAGAGTGTGTTGGCTGATGATGCGAGCTCGTTTGGATAGAACGAAATGAGGCAGGATAAGATGAAACATATATAGGATGCAACAACAGTTGTATGAAATTTTTAAATAAAAAATTATGAACCATGTCATACTACATAAACAGGGAATATTTTCTAAATTTGAAATGAAACGAGTTGGGTGTTTTGCGCATTTGTGTGGCTAGAGTTGTGTCAATCTTTTATGATAGGCACTCTTATTTCTACTTTTTAGGGAAAAAAAAAACATAGAAGAAACTTCTACCTGTATGTGTGTGTGTATATATAAAAATTAAATATTTACATATGTACAAGAAAAATTAGACTATAAAGGAATGTCTCCGGAAATTATTTGAAGAAGCTAAATATAAAAAATAAATATTTACATATGTACAAGAAAAATTAGACTATAAAGGAATGTCTCCAGAAATTATTTGAAGAAGCAAAAAGCTCATTCACTCTAAAAACTATCAGAGTGATGTCATCGTGAAGAGCCTGTTTCCAGTGAGCAAAAGATAACTGTGTAGAATTGAAGATTAAGATATTGCTGGCTTTTTGGCAGTGAGACTTGATCGTCCCCTAAGTTGTCCTCGGGAACGCCTTCAAATATTTGTGAAAGGAGGACGTATACATATATCACTTGCCTCAAATTTTATAGCTGCAAAATAAAGAGTATGTCCCTGGATATAGTCGCATCACTCGGCGCCGCCACGGCCGTCCGATCGTCCACAGCAGTGAGATCTGGCCGTCCAAATTTTTAGGTACAAAATAATTTTTCCCCCAAAGGTTAGCAGCTCGCACGGTTCGGTCGGTTGGCTAGCTGCGCCAGATTTCACCGCGGAAACCGCGGTTCGAATCCTGGCTATGCGCCGTTTTTTTCGCTTTTTCCAGCGCGGCCACGCGTTTTGTGCCGGCTCGCGCGGGCACGTTTTTGGTGACTGCGGCTCACAGGTTTTGCCGCCGTCCGCGCGCGCCCAGCCGCCCTCGGCGCGCCGCGGGCGCGCCCAGGCAACTAGTATATACCTAGGATCTGGCACGTTCGCCTACCCCAGCATGCCACGCACTAGCTAGTTAATGGCCAAAGGCCAAAGCCGCACACGATCACAACCTTTGGGATCACGTTCAACGGGCATGTCTATCAGAAATCATTTGCGGTTTGACATGACAGGATTACAGATTACTCGATAAGTTCGTAGCACACTGTTCAATAGTCGTACAGGCAAGCCACCTAGCATAGAGTGAGGCCATGCGGAGATAACTTCTTATTTATGATGAGGATTTGACCATGTCATTGATTTTTTTTTTAGATTTTGGTTCAAGACATGATTTAAAAGATGTTTTAATGAGTTTGAGTAAAAACGGGTTCACCGAACCCGGTCCAACGTTCACCGAACCGAGTCTGACGGCCTATAGAACAATGTCAAGCCATTCCGATGGTTTTCGGGGCTCATCGGACCCAGTCCAGTGGAGGACAATAACCTTATTGCCTTAAGCACTTGGATATCCGTGTTCTCTGTGTCTCACCGGAGTTGGTTAGGTAATTATCGGATTCGGTCCAATGCCATCGGACCCGGTAGGGTGGTTATCGGATCTTGGGTGCAGTTTTGTCTGGTTTGTATTTTTTTTTATTTTTGGAGGTTTTTCGTTCTTGAAAATTATGTGTTGTGCACAATAATTGTAGAGAATTTCGAGACGCATTCTTTTCACATTGACAACTTTTTTATTAGAGCAGCATAGAAAATATAAAAAAAATCAAAAAGTTTGCTGCTGTGTTGATGATCATGTTCATAATGATGTTGTGCGGTTCTTGATTTTGTTTTTTATTGTGCGCAAGTTTCGATCTTTCGGTTTCCATTTAGTTCGGATCGTGGTTTAGTTTTAAAAAGTTAGTTCCTTTAGTTGGTTTGATAATGAGCATCTTTTAGATTGGAGTTTTTTTTTCTTTATTTTCACAGGGATTTTTTCGTACCTTGTTTGTGCGTGTTTTGGGGTTCTTGGAGAGCCAACTTCATGCTAGGATGCAGGTTACCCATATATATCATCTTGATCATCTTCTTTCCACTAGCATGACCATAGTTTGAGCTAGACCTTCTCATGAATAGCTTTGCTCGACGGACTCGACCTAAAAAAAACTTGGCCCAGCCCGGCCCGACTAGTGCACTGGGTTGGGTCGGGTTGGGCTCAGGTCTGAGAAAATTGCAAAACCAGTTGTTTGGGTTCAGGTTTCAGGTCAGATCAGGTGGGGCTCGGGCTGATCAATTTTTGATCGGGTTTTGTAAAACCCGGCCTGAACCCATCTAAACCCGACAAATGATTAGGTCTAGTTTGAGCTCTTCACTTTCCACCCTCCAAGTGTCCGATGTATTGTCTACAAAGGTTTCCAACGGTGTTTTGGAGTCAAACTTCGTGCTTCATCATGAGATACCATTCTAAGATCTTGATGATCCGCAATTAATACATCCATAAGCATGGTCGTAGTTTGATCTTCATCCAGAGACACCACGTGTTTGTCGGTTTGGCTCTAAAAGATTTGCTTTGATTTTGAAGCCAAGCTTCATCCATAGCTTGGTCATCCTATTTGTGTGCTTTCGTGAGGGGTTTCGGTGTGAAGAAGCCGAAAAACGTCTGTGGCTTCCATTCACTCGTCGCTGATCGCCATAGCATATATGATTCCACAAATAGAAAATAGATCGGTTGCCATCCATGTAAAAGTTACTCAACGCAATGCACGGATGAAGTCGCCGCACAAATAAGTTGGAGCTACTGGTCACGAGAGACAGGACTTGACACATACTAACTAGATAAGCCTCGCCATATCATAGATGTATATCTTTCCTCGCTTCAGTCAATAGAAAGGTAGCCATGATTTTTTTAAAAATAATGAAAATTGCTCTAGCCTTTAGATCTATCTATCTATTAAAGCGCTAGTGCTTTAACAGCCTTGCGACACATGTCTTCGTCACCGTGTCACCCTGTTTTGCGTCCACGTCATCGTCTTCAACCGCAGTCGTCTGATCGTGTTCGACGTGTAAATCCGACCGCACAATAATACTTTTTTCTGTAAAAAAAAATTTTCATCGAGTTTGAACGACGTGGGATGATTGCTCTATTGGTCTTTATTTCCAACTTTCAGCCCGCAGAGCAAGTATTTTCTCTTCCCACTTCTACCTTCTGTATGTCACTACTGGCTTGTAGCTCGGTTGGCCCTTTTTTTTCTCAGTTTTTCCAAGATGCAGGAAAAAATAAAAACAGAAAATTGGCCAAAAAAGTATATTTTCTAGCCTGCTAAAGAAATAAATAAATCATGATTTTATGGTAGGGGTTCCTAAAAGGTATATTTTTTAAAAAAAAATTGAAACAACCATAGAAAAATCGAAGAATGACCCATTCTTTTCTTTCTTTCTAATTTTTTCTAGCAAGCTAATGAAACAAAAAATTTAAAACTTCAAAAAATGCAATCAAAATTTTATGCTAAGGGTCTATAAATGAATTTATACATTACAAATGTTAAATTTTCCAATGTTAATCAGTAAATAATAGAAATAAAAAACCTTTGAAATATATAACTACAGTTTAAGAGCATGTATTCATGAAAATGACCACAAAAAGATCTATCTATTTTAAAAACATTTAGCATTCACAAATAGTTGTACGAGGAAATAATTCGTTCTTTTCTTTTATTCTAACTTTTGTGTCCGCTTAAAAAGTCCTATAAAAATAAGCTTTGAAAACACCGTAATGTCATGATAATGGCCTATAAAAGATTTAGACATTAAAAACTAGTTTCAAAAAAAAAATTGGGAAGAACAAACAAAAGGTATAATGCTTTATTATTGGTTTGTTTTGTGATACATATTTATTTTCTCAGGTATAAGAGGGCATGCAATGGCACGCCATGGGCGTGCTGACCTGCTAGTATATCACATAGAAGTAAAAATAATAATAGTCTATTCGATCATCACTAGAATGAATATCTCGGCTTGTTAGTTGGTGTCATGTTGAACTCCAAATATCTTGCCTATTTTCTTCATGTTGGTATGAGAATGCTGATTTATAAAGGCTACGTACTCCTAAGATAGAGTTCGAATTTTTTGTTATAAAAAACTATGCTATGTTGATTTGTGAGGCCCACGTGGCCATGTGTGCATTGGTTAATGTAGAATGTAGGAAACTAGTCGCAGCACGCGCGCCTGTGGCGCGCGAGCACGGGAGAGGATCCCAGATATTGACTATAAATCAGGGAAACATCAAGATACAATTTACACATTTTCCACAATGAACATTTTATACCGGACAACTTCGCCCCTCGAACTAAAACCACCCAGTTTTGGATATCGTGTCCTAGTCAATAAGATTTCAAGTAAATAAATTCTAGAAAATCTAATAAACCAGAGAAAATCGTAGAAAACTAAATAAAATAAAACTAAATATCTATTTTTTAAAAAAATTATGTAGAATCCAAATAGGCAAGATATTTGAACAAAGTGAGGCTAACAAACCCAAGTAATGCATGCGCAAGTGTAGGCTATAGGCTGGGCTCTTAAAAAATTTAGGCCAAGTTATTATATATATGGGTTGTTCACACGATATATGGCATAAGGACTGACACTAGATGCAAAGTTATATGCTGAGGGATGATTTTGAACATTTCGGGCTTATGCGTCATGCTGATGAGGGCATGCTGACATGGACACCAACCCAGAAAAGAGCTGAAAGTAATACACCAATCGATTTGTTGATATACGAGGCTTGTGTGGCCCACGTGGATCATTCGTGGTAGAATATATAGTACCACCTCTCTCTACTATAGAAGTAGCTGCACCAATATATAATGACACATGAACCTAACATTACATCTTGGGCCTAAGTGAGGTTTTCTGCATGCCTATGCCAACCCTTTAGTCAGGTTGGGCTCAGCGTATCACTCTCCTCCACTACAGGAAAAGGATGTAATCTCGAGCGCCGAAATATCATTCGACGGCCAACAAATCCCCCTCGACACAGTACGCACTGTATCGACGGCCTGAATAAGACCGTCGATAGTAAGCTCCGACCGAATTAGTATCGACGGCTGATAAAAAAACCGTCGAGTGATTACAACCAGACGGTCAAACAGCCAAACGCCGTTATCTGTATCGACGGCTTATAGTTGGGCCGTCGATACTACTCTTTTTAGATTAACTATTTTCCACCTATATATTACAGTTTAATTGATATTAATTATTTTTTAAGGAGAAAATTCAATGTAACAATTTTTCCATGTTTCAACATTTGATAAGTTTTGATTCATATTTGAAATTGCATTTTTTGAAATTAAAGTTTTATGTGTAGTAACCAACGAATCATGCGATACCGAACGATAGCTTATAACTTAGCCGGAAAACACCCCATTTAATAGTGTTCGCCTTGTTAGATGCTCGGAATTTTTTTATATTTTTACCGATGATTATGTTTGACACACAAACGTCAACGAATTGCTTTTGAGCAGCAACAAATTTTTTCATGTATTTTTAGAAATAAATTTACATTGGGTTGACCGACGAGGGCTAGAAATGATAAAGCCCTCGAGATAATATTTTTTCTCGACGGTTTTATAAATAACCGTCGATACTAGGAATCTCTCTCGAGTGTAGTCAATGTGAACCGTCTAGTTTACGTTCTATCAACGGCTGCTGTTTATGCGGCCGTCGATGGAAGCTTGACCGCGAAGGTGACCATTTACTCTTAGTTTCGACGGCTTGTACTCAGCCGTCGAGTGATATCCCGTTTGTGTCGACGGTTAACCTAGGCCGTCGAGTGCATTTAGGCATCTGTTAGACACCTGATCATAGCACTTTGCTCCCTGTACACCATAATCTCGCCGAGACTTGTTCGTCTCGTCGAGCCACCTCTTGTAGTCACCTCCGATATATAAGAAAGGCTGGACGTAGGGCTATTATCTCTCCTGAGAGGCCTGAACCAGGATAAAAACCCCTGTCTCCTGTTCGTTGCTGTTCGTGGTTGTTCGGCGTGTCTCCCATCTCCTCTTTGAAGAACCTTGGTTGACTTGGGTCGATATCCCAACCGTCGACACCACCGTACTCAAACGCGCATCCGCGGGCTGTCCAAGAATGTGGACAGCTCGGAAGCACACCCGCTTTCATAATGGAACCCAACGAATCACCGTCCGAGCTCCTTATGAAAATATGCAGGTGTGCCCCCGAACGGGTTGACTTTGGCTCGGTTCATGTTATAAATGCAATTGAACTAATCAGAATCGAGCATAATCTCACAAAGTAAAATGTCACTAATTAATTATATCTACTAATCTCGTCCGGTTAACAGAATACCGACGACAAAGCTCGCACTAATTGCAATACACTAACTAATTATATCTACTAATCTCGTCTGTTAACAGAATACCGACGACACAGCTTCTACACTTCAAAAAAAATAGGCGAGCATACCTGCTGCTGGGGTTGCTGTATGGCTGGCGGGTGGACGGGGAAGTCGACGCGGAGAGGAGGAAGGTGACGGCTCAGGGGCAGCTCGGGCTCGATGCCGGCCAGCCCAAGGACGACGAGGCGACGGGCAGCAACGGAAGGGGAAGCAGCCGACGACGGTTGCTCGGGGTGGCGGCGAGGGAAGACGGCGGCAAGAGCGGAGGCAGGAGCTCGGGGCGGCGGGGAGGAGGGAGCACGGGGTGGCGGCGGGCCGTGGGTGGGGGAAGGCGGCGCGGGGAGGAGGTGGGAGCACGGGGCGGCGGTCGGGAGGAGGCGGCGGCGCTGGGCGGTGGGAGGAGGCGGCGGCGCGAGGCGGCAGGGGAGGAGGCGGCGGCGCGAGGCGGCAGGGGATGAGGCGGCGGCGCGAGGCGGCGGCGCAGGGCGGTGGGAGGAGGCTGGGGCGGTGGATGGCCGCAGCGACGACGATGGCGACGCGCGCTGCTCCTTGGATCGGGACTGGGCGCAAGGGATAGGGAGAGGGAGAAGTCCAGCGCAATTATTGGGCTGGGCGCTTTGCCCTTTGCCGTCGGCCGCTTCCATCCCGACGTCACAGCCATCCGGGATAGACCTTTGCCGTCGGCCGACTCCATCCCGACGTCACAGCCATCCGGGCTAGCCCCTTTGCCGTCGGCCTTCACTATCCCGACGTCATAGCCATACAGATCGGACGGTTGAGCTCACGGGAGGGGGGCAAGGGCTGTGACGTCGGCCAACATGAGGCCGACGTCACAGCTTCCCTTTGACGTCGGCCAACGCCTGCACCGACGACACAGCCCCCACCTATGACGTCGGCCTCCACACTGGCCGACGAAACAGGTCCTCCACCTTTCCCAAAACGCCGGTTCTCTCTCGTCTGATATATTACTCCTCCGTACAAAAGATTCAATTAAGAAGTTTCGTCGTATTTCAAATTATTAAAATCTATGATCTCGCTACACGCTCCTCCCCACCCGTCATTCGATTATTTGTGTGAGATCTTTTGAAATGTGCATAGCATATTGTGTTCGATCAGCTTGCATTTCACACACTACTTTTACCAACACATGTCGGAGTATCGTATACCAACATGCACCTAGCTCGAACTTTTCACCGGCCGAAACAAGGAGCGCGATATGACCTTTCTTGTGTTACGTACCCTTTAGAACTCTAAAGAGACCCTACGAGGTTTGGGGGCGGAGGGTCCGGAAACATATCGACCGGTCATCCTGGAAGGGGAGAAGGGATATGACGTCGGCCAAGAGCCACGTCACAGACAAACCTTTGACGTCGGCCAAGGCCCAGGTCGACGACATAGACATCACATGTGACGTCGGCCTCCCAACGGCCGACGACACAGGTCCTTCCCAGGCCCCAACCAAACGTCGGTTCTCTCTCGCCGGATAATTACCCCTCCGTACAAGTTTTCAAATAAGAAGTTTGGTCGCATAACGAATTATTAAAAGCTATCATATCGCTACACGCTCCTCCCCACCCTACGAGGTTTGAGGGGCCCGAAAATAAATCGATCGGTCGTGGCCGGGAAGGGGAGAGGAGCTGTGACGTCGGCCATGTCTATGCCGACGTCACAAAGTGCTCTTTGACGTCGGCTATGGCTTGGATGACGACACAGCTCGCACCTACCCCACCCCGGCCGCGGACAACGTGCTCTCGGCAGGGCAGGCAGTGTCGGCAGCATAAACCTGGCCGACGATAAAGACTGCCGTCAGGGAGTAGTACCGTCGACAGAGCTTTTTTGGTCGCGACAAAACTATTTCGGCAGGAACTGAAATTCAAAAATCCGGAATCGTGCTCTCGGGAGGGCTGGAAGTGTCGTCGGCCGATGCTTGGCCGACGTCACTGGTGTCCACAGACTGTCGTCTGGGTTAGAGCCGACGATACAGCTTGTTCGGCCGCGGACAAAACCATTTTGGCGGGAACAAAAATTTAGAAATCTGAACTCGCGCTCTCGGCTGGGCAGGTATTGTCGTCGGCCATCCTTTGGCCGACGTCATTTCTTGCCTGATGCTTGTTTTGTCGTCAGTACTACTTTTGGCCGCCGACACAGCCTGTCGTCGGTATTTGGGCCGCCGACGTTGCTTTTTTGCGGCCGTCGTCACAGAGATCATTTCCTGTAGTGAGACAAGCTAGATAGTCAAAGAGTGGACTATAGGGCTGAAAAGGGGGAAATATATACTGTCATGTCGCCAGGATTTAAGCCAAGTTGCTAGCTAGTTACTATACTAATTAATCTGTTATGGAGATTGGCATGATGTGGAGTGAAAACGAAAGATATATATCTATCACTACAGGAGACTGCCATAGTCTCGACGGTTTAAGCCACCGATAAAATTAAGCAAACCGTCTAGAGTAAATAGTCTGAATTTAAATTATACGTACTAATAAGTTTACATTTATGTATGGTTTAGTATTAACTAATCGATAATCTCATCCGATAAAAAATATTAAATTTTTAACTATTGAAAATTAAATATTGAAATTCAAACATTATTTAAAGGCTACGTCGACGTATATTACAATTGTAACATAACAAAAAAGCATAGGAAAAAACATATCATCAACACGTCATTCGTAGTATTGAATTAAATATTATACAAAACTCAAAGAAATTTGAGATGAAATTTAAATCACAACAAAATTTAAAAAAAAGCAGAAATTAAAATGTTTTCATACTACGTTGTGTCGACGGCCAAGCTGTGGCCGTCGACACAGGCTTTCCGGTGCATCCTCTGTCAACGGCTTAAAAGCTAGCCGTCGATAGACGTAGACGCCGTCATGTCTCGGACGCTTCCGTGGGGGCTCTCCAAGCTCTCTTGACGGCTGAAATGTAGGCCATCGAGACGGCAACTGGCAGTCAACTCTACTACCGATTTCTGTAGTGTGTAGCATTGTTTTGAAGAGAAATTTGTTATGGAGACTGACATGATTCTTGAATGCTTGGTGGTAAAACCTGCAGGGCCACGAAGAAATTAGAACCGAAGAGTACGTAAACTTACCTTACGTATGACAAACTAGCGATCGAAAGTCCAAGGTATCAAATCAAATCCAAAACGTGATTCGGTAGCCGGCGGCACCCTCGCAATTATCTGGGACGCGGCCGCGATTAACTTGTCAGCATCATGAAGAAAAATAAGCACCAAGACCTTAGTTTGCCTACTTTATTCCTGCCCTTGCGTATCCGCAAATAGTGCCAATGAGCTGCTCAGTGCTCATCGATCTTCCCCGGCTATAAAGACGGTACCACCAGTATGTAGGTCCAGCACAAGCCACACTCGTTGCTCTGCTCAGCAGGGGGAGAGATAGAGAGAGAGAGAGAGAGAGTCAACTGATCAAGGCCAGTGAGCTAGACAGCTCTTGCATAGGTTGTGCGTGAACTAGGTAGAGCCATGGCTTTGCATGGCCTTGTGGATTGGAGAAGAAGGCCGGTTAACCCTAAGAGGCATGGCGGTGTGAAAGCTGCCATGTTCATCTACTGTAAGTAACTTGAGAGTCGAGACATGCATCTAGCTTAATTCTTTTTGGTTGCCACAGAAAGGCTGTGCTGAAGTACCTGAAATATTTAATTTTAAAATTTAAAGACTTCGTTTAGTGTTGCAAGAGAAGTGAGCGACAGTGCATGCTTCTGAAGAAAATTTAGAACAATATATATGGATAGTGTGTTTTCGATGATTTGTGAAATATAGTTTTTGGAAGTTTGTTGCTAGCCGAGTATGCAAAGCTACCTAGGTTACTGACAGATATGCGCTGATCCACTGTATATGCTGGCTGGCATGCAGTCCTGATAGTGATGACCAACATGGGGAACATTCCGACGATACTGAACATAGTGAGCTACCTGCATGGCACGATGCACATGGGCATCGCCGACGCATCCACCACCGCAGCCAACTTCTTCGGCGCGCTCTGCGTCTTCTCCTTCCTCGGGGCCTTCCTCTCCGACTCCTACGTCACGCGCTTCTACACCATCCTCATCTTCGCTCCCATCGAGATCCTGGCAAGTACTCCATGCTACTCTTCATTCATTGATCGGCAAGTATACCACTTTTACTGATTATCAAACGACTCGGAGTTTCAGAGAAGTCACACTCATTTTTTTTTTCATGTCTATTTTATTTTCTGTTGGATCTTTTATATATATACCCTATGAAAATGTCTGATCTACGGTTTGAAAAATGGAATGAAAGTTAAATATCTTTTAATCACTCGATGTCTAAGCCGGTTCCCAAGTATATATAGGTCCTATGTCATGATTGTCACCTTATCGCACGTCGATGATATCCTTTATTAAACAAGTATACATATCATTATATTCATAATTAATTTTTTTTTCGATGAATTTGTCGGTGCACGATGACAATTAGTGATCGTTTCCTGGTATGCATGGGCAGGGATACATGCTGCTGGCATGCCAGGCGCACTTCCCATGGCTGCACCCGCCGCCGTGCGACGTCGCGAGCCGCCCGGCGGGCGAGTGCCCGGCGGTGAGCGGGCGGAACCTGAGCCTGCTGACGCTGGGCCTGTACGTGATCCCGATCGGCGAGGGGTCGGTGCGGGTGTGCGCGGCGGCGCTGGGCGGCGACCAGTTCGACGGCGGCGGCGGCGCCGAGGAGCTGAACGGCAAGATCAGCTTCTTCAACTGGTTCGCCTTCTGCGTCTCCCTGGGGGGGTTCGTGGGGCTCGTGTCCGTGGTGTGGGTGCAGAACAACGAGGGCTGGGACCTCGGCTTCGCGCTCGCCGCGCTCATGGCGCTCGTCGGCATGCTCGCCGTCCTCGGCGGCCTGCCCTTCTACCGCCACCAGGTGCCCACGGGGAGCCCCCTCACCAGAATCCTTCAGGTATGCTGATAATATGCGAGGCAAAAACTTAAAAGGACAATCACAAAAATGGAGTTTGATCGATCATGCATGGGAGATGCTTGGATAATTTAGATTGGATTTTTATCGTGTGTGCCGTTATAAAGTGACTAAAAGTCACAATGGCGCATACAAAATCAATATTATTATAGAAGCCATTTTAGAGACATGTGTATATAGGGCTGGAACTTTAGCTCGAAGCTCACGAGCTGTTCGGACTCGGCTCGGTAAAAGCTCGGTTCATGCTTGGCTCGTTTGTACTTTGTAAATGAGCACGAGCCGAGCCTCATTTCCAGCTCGTGGCCATTAGCGAGCCGAGCCGAGCCGAGCCGAGCCAAAGGCTGGCTCGCTCGGGCTCGGCTCGTTTTAGCTCGTTTACATGCTATTGCTTATTATTTTATCTCTTAATCATTAGAAAATAATATATCCTATTAACAAAAGGTCCATAAAATAGCCAAAAACCCACATATGCATGAACAAGTTATTTTGATACTCATATGTATAATTCTAACTTATATTTTGCAATGGTTAACGCCTAAAAAGGTTGAAAGATTAATATTTTCCCTGGCTCGCGAGCTTCCAACGAGCCGAGCCGAGCCTAGTTTTTAGCTCGGACACCCTGCTGAGCTCGGCTCGGCTCGGTAACGAACTAACCGAGCCGAGCCAGAGGCTGGCTCGCTCGAACTCGGCTCGTTTCCACCCCTATATGTGTAGTTTCATGAATTCCATTATGGCCACTATACGGAACATACCAGCTTGAAATATGCTGAAAATACCAAAATACGGTTTCACAAGATGGGGCCCATATGTCATTCTCTCACCACCTTCTTCCTTTTCCTCCTTCCTCCCACCTCCAAATCTCTCCCTTCTACGGTTGGAACTCCGGCGAGCTCCTTTTGGTGGTGGAGAGGGTGGCTCGCGGCCCGGCCGGCTTGCTCCCCATCTCCCCCAACTCCGGTGGTGGCCGGGGGCATGGAGCTTGGCGACGGCGGTGCGCACAGGGCTCGACGACGGCGGGGGATGGAAGCGGCCTCAGCAAAGCTTGGTGGCGGCGGCAGGGGGCGGCGTGGTGGCCGGCGGCGGTGACGTGCGGCCCGACGGCAACGGTGGTCGGCGGCATGAATCTCGACGGCAGTGGCGCGGAGGGCGCTCTGCGACAGCGGGGGTGGGGGCGGCAATGGCGGCGACGACGAGCGGCCCGTATGGCATCATGGAGCTCGACGGCGGCGAGGCGCACGCAGCGGTGGCCAGCGGCAATGGCAATAGCGACGAGTGGCGTCCTGTGGTGAGGCGGCGGCGCCATCAGCCCCTGAGTTCACCGCTGGGGAAAGAGCTTGCCGGGAACTCGTCGGTGACGGAGATGGAGGACATGGGATGAAGGAGGAAGAAGAAGATGGGGAGAGGATGACATGTGGGCCGTACATGTCAGTCTCCGTATTTGTTACGTATTAATCATGTAGAGTGACCGTAATGGCATCTATATATGAAACTACACATGTCTCTAAAATGGCATCTATAATAATATTGATTTTGTAATGGCCATTGTGACTTCTCGTCCCTTTATAATGGCACACATGATAAAAATCCTTTTAGATTCGATTTTGACACGTGGAATTTGTAATTGGTACAGGTGTTTGTGGCGGCTTTCAGGAAGAGGAGGCTGGCGTTGCCTGACAGCTTGATGGAGATGCATGGGCTTTCTGGTGGCACCACCGCCAGCATCGAAACACTAGAGAGAACTCCAGGCCTCAAGTAAGTGAGCTTTTAGAGCAAAGGTTTTGCTAAATAGCTATCGTCTTTTTGGATTTTCGATAGATGGCTTTTTTTTTGTTTAGTCTATATTGTTTTTTAGTTTGGTTATTATTTTTTAGTTTGACTACGTTATTTTTTTACTTAGTTTTATAGTGGAAATTTAGTTATTTGGTATTTAAGAAACTTATATACGTATGTTTACATTAAATTTAAAATTTTTATTGATTAATTGTTGTTTTTAGATAGAAACCCGATTAATAATTTTTTTGGTTAACTACGTAACAATATTTTGTTTAACTTATATAATTTTTTGGTACACATGTTTTTTCTTATTTTTTTAATATTATCAGTTGAACACATGTGTATTATAAATCTCAAAAACAAGCACCTACCATTAAGCCAATTTCTTAGAGTAAATTTAACAATATTTGGATCTCTGCGCCATGAGACTTACGTTGCCTAAATCAAAATTTCCTAACTTACTCCTATTTGTCACTAATTAAAATGGATTGCGTTAACCACAGTCACCAGAAGACCGACACGCAGTCACAATGCACATGACAGTGGCATCGATTTTGGTTCTGGCTTCGGATAACCGGTCCAGAAAATAATCAAACCGAGGTCACCAATACGGCTGGTAGAACCGATTATCAGGAGTTTTTGGCTTGTATTTTTAAAATTAAAGATTGAACTAAAAATCACATGAAATATTAAATTTGAACAAAAATGAACTGAGTTTATTTGTGTTCACTAAAAAATCTGAAAAAAAACATTCTAGGATGTCCAGTCAAACCGAAAACCAGCCATTTCGGCTCCTAGCAGCCGGTTACCAAGTCCACTGCATTGGCTGGTACAAAGTAGATATTCCACTTTCAGTGCGTTGGGAACTAGCATGGCATTCATCCGATTCACCCATCGTCCGGTGTTATTATCTCGATGCAGTGACCTCGCACTAGTAAAACTAGTAAAACAAGTAGAGTGACATGGTGCAAATTGCCCACGAATCAATATGATGAATTACGTTTAAGCAGGCATAAAAAAAACTTGCTGTTTTCGCAACACAGCAGTACTTAGAAACACATTTGATAATCGGTACGTTTTGCAGTTTCATAATTTGTTCAGTGGTAGAAAGAGCGTCGAAGATATACCTATGGATATATGTGGTGAATTCAATCAAGTAAGATACTTCCTCTGCCTCCCAACAAAAAGGCAGAGCAACACATTTGGTAGTCGGCTTTGCACATTTCAATGATTTTTTCAACGGTATTAAGGCCATCCAAGAAAGCAATGCATTTTTTCAATGGTATTAAGGCTCTCGGCAGCATTTACGCGCTGAGTATTGACTTTTAAGGAGAGAATCTCTCGCACGTACAAGGTTTCTTGACAAGGCGGCGGTGGACGACGGCGACGCGCGGCGGTGGTCGCTGTGCACGGTGACACAGGTGGAGGAGGCGAAGATCATCCTGCGCATGCTGCCCATCTTCCTCAGCTCCGTCCTGGGCTACCTCCCCATCCCGCTGCTGCTCACCTTCACCGTGCAGCAGGGCGGCGCCATGGACACCCGCATGGGCGCCACCAACATCCCCCCGGCGAGCCTCTTCATCGTGCCCATCGTCTTCCAGATTCTCATCCTCGTCGTCTACGACCGCGCCGTCGTGCCGTGGCTGCGCCGCGCCACGGGCTACGCCGGCGGGATCACCCACCTGCAGCGCGTCGGCGTCGGCTTCGCGTCCAACGTGGTGGCGCTCGTCGTGGCCGCCGTGGTGGAGGGCCGCCGCCGGAGCACGGCCCCGGCCATGTCGGTGTTCTGGCTGACGCCGCAGTTCTTCCTGCTCGGCGTCATGGACGTCACCTCCTTCGTCGGCCTGCTCGAGTTCTTCTACAGCGAGGCCTCCGCCGGCATGAAGTCCATCGGCGGCGCCATCTTCTTCTGCATCCTCGGCGTCGCGTCCTGGCTCGGGAGCTTCCTCATCCAGGTGGTCAACCGCGCCACCGCGCGCCTTGGCGGCTCCGGCGCCGGCCACGGGTGGCTCGACGGCGCCAACCTCAATGCCAGCCACCTCGACTGGTTCTACTGGCTCCTCGCGCTCTTCGGGCTCGTCTCCTTCTTCCTCTACCTCTACTGCGCCTGGAGGTACACGTACAGGCACGATCCGAGGATGGAGGCAGCAATGGCGGACGACAAGCTGTCGCAGGCGTCGTCCAAGCATGTCGCGGTTTGACGATGGCAAGCTGCTACCTGCTAGCCGAGAGAGATCATCGGTGTGTATCATGCAGGCTTTAATAGCTTGGAGTTTTCAGCATTGTTGGAATTGGTGGATACACTTTTGGTCAAACGGAATTGGAACTTAAATTGCTGATTGCCTGATGTGCTGCTTGGTTTATTAGAACGAAAAAAGGTTGAGATTGCGGCTCTCATGCCCGATGAATTTATTTGCTTTGAACGACACCGGAGACATGATGTTCGGTAATATGGTTTGGCAAGTGTCTATATCGAAGCTAACAAGGCGGACACGTGTCAGGGCGGAGGCCCCTAGGTGTAACTTCCCCGTGAAGCCACGAGTCCGACAAGGCCCTTCTGACAATTGGAATGATCCGCCGTCATCGGGAGCTACAATACGTGCGCACAGTGATAGAATGGTGACAGAACAGTGGCCGACACAGCGTTGGGGCCACAGTAGTGGGCCTGGGTTGGTGGACAGGACGGATATCAACCCCTGCACAGTGATACATCTCGGTCAAGACCCCCGTGCAAACCGCTGACACATTAATTTGCGGGGCCCGCAGACGCCAGTGGCATGGTGACTCTAACGCATCCCCAAAAGGACTATAAAGGCCTCCCTTCGGCACCAGGGCCGAGACTCGACGCCAGGACAAACTAGAGACTCCACACGCTCGCAGCATGAGGTAGCGCACATAGGTAGTTCTGAAGCACGATCCACTGGACACACCGATAGCATAGACGCTAGACTTCTTCCCAGCGCTCTCCCTTGTTCATCTTTGTCTCTACCAGGCAAGGTCACTGGAGTAGGGTTATTACCTCCCCGGACCGGAGGGGCCCGAACCAGTCTAAACCCTCTGTGTCTCCAGCCTCGTCCCCCCTTGCAATCCTCACCATCTCTAGCCTCCGCATCCCGTCAACGCATGCGGTCGGAATCCCGTAGGGTTCGGGCGCTCTGCTCACCCCATCTACAAATTTCCGCGGTACGACCCTCGGGGCCGCCAGGTTCCAGGAGTCGACAGATAGATCTTCACTTTGTTCAAGAACGTGTTGCTTTTGAAGATGTTTGTGTCCTTCATGTCTTGATATCCTTAAAGTGTGTTGATGTCTTCATGGAAGGATTGTCGACTGCCACATTCAAGCAATTTTGTTCGGTTTGAACGTTCAACCTGCCCTAGTTTCAACTGTCATGGGAGTAGAGATGGAAATTGGTCGTGCTTTTCATGGGCAGCCCGAGCATGGCACAATTTTGATGGCCCAAAGCATGACTTGATACAAAAAAATGGGCCAGGTTGGCATTGCTCGAATGGCGTGCCGGGTCAGGCCTTAAAACCTGGCACGACAGGCCACTAGGCCTGGCTCGACCGTACAGGCTATGCTTGGGCCGACGTGGTTCGAATTAAAAGCCCAAGTTTGTAATTTGCATTTTTCAATGTCTTTATGTTTTAATGAATTTCTATATTATACATGAAAGATAAAGAGATTTTGGAGGCACATCTTTTCCATGTAGACAACTTTTTTATTTGATCAACTTTCGAATTTATAAAAATTATTTAGTGCACTGCATGCTTTAGAACCAACGTCACCATCCGCAGCAACTAGCATTTTTTTTGTTGTCTTCCATTGCGCATATGAATTTTTATTTACACAAAAATTATAGACAATTTCGATATTCATGTTTTCATATAGATAACTTTTTTATTCGAATAACTTATAAATTTATAAAAAAAATATTTAGCTTGCTACATTATCCCTCGTGCCGTGCTCGGCCCAGCCCGGCCTGGTATTGGTCCAACATGCCTTCGGGCTGTATCAAGCCTTGCTTTTGTTTGTCCATGACAACTCGGCATGGTTCGAAGAGATGATCGGACCGGGCCCAATTTTCAGCCCTCGTGGGGTTAGGCAAGCTGCGCACGCATATGCATGTAACTTGCATGCAAAACCAAAAAAAATCAAACCAGGCGGCCAGGAGATTAGCACGGATCCAATCATATAGATTAGTTTCCTTGTCTTACGTATCTATTCTTGGCATGTATCCCAACCATGTCGGTTGCTTCTTGTACTATACAAACTCATGCCTATCAAGGGATGAATCCAAAAATTTATGCACGAATTTTAAATTTTATATTGCGGATTATCAGCAAGCTGGTGAAAAACATACATCAAGTGGTAATATTTCCGTGTCTTTTGAAAAGGTTGCCTCTGATATTAGTGTTAAATTTTCTCGTAATGGTCTTTTTTACAAGAGGAGAGGACTAAGTGCCGCATATGCTACAAAAGCTTTTTCATGATTAGCAGATTGCAAGACCACATACTCTATCTCATAGAATTTGGTGGTTCTTACCGCTGAAACTCATTGGTTGATTTTTATTTTTCCTTGTAATTTTATTATCCAATAACGAAAGTTATTTGTTAGTCTAAAAATAAAAATACTAAATTAATTTTATTGTTTAGTTTTGTTTGATGAACTAGCGTGTCCATGGGTAAAGAGAAAATTGTGAATATGACGGTCTGAATAATTAGTGTCGCTATTTTACTACTCTGATCCACTTTCATCAGTATCTGTGATAGTGGGTTAGAGTGGCAAAATAGTGAAGCCACATATTAAGAGCAGCATATAGGCAAATCTCATTTGTTGAGAGTGACATATATGCAAGTCAACGAATTCGGTGAGCTTCCGGATTTGCCCTCGATCCGCCGCCTTCTCCCGAACCTCCTCTGGCAGCGGCGACGAGCTGGACGAGCGGGCCCCACACCGCCTCCAGCATGTTTGACGTCGCCCCGGCTAGTGCTGCGCCGCCGCAGCCGCCAACCGCTTCGCTCCCGTCGTCGTCGCCACCCGCTTTACTCTTGTCACCGTTGCCGCCGTCATCTCCTCCACCGTCACCGGCACCATCGCCTCCGCCGCCGCTCCGGTCACCGTCGCTGCCGCCTCCTGCTTTGCTCTCGTCGCTGTCGCCGCTGCAACTCCAGGACAAATCCGAAAGCTCACTCAATTTCCAGCGTGGAAAGGGGGAAAAAAGGAGAAAAATGCCAAAATGTCATTTGAGAGCAAATTCGTTGTCTCGGTATCATCTTGCAATACAGAGACGAATTGAGTGTAATTTTGTTTTATGACAGTCAATTTAGTGTCACACTAGCAATTATCTATTTCCTTCTGGTCCTCCCTGTTGGAATAATTAGCACTTTCAGGTTTATTTTAATCAACAGATATAACATGCACAACTTCTGAGAGATAGATAAACAGGTTGAAATTACAGAAGCACAACCTAGATACACATGCAGAAAACTACACGTATCTCTCTGGTGTACTCGCGAAGGGATGACTTACTGGACGTTGTCGTCGTCGCCGTACGGTACGAGTGGCGGCGAGGTTTGGTTCTGGTTCTCCGAATCGGACGCCGTCTTGGAGAAGGAGTTGCCGACGCAGATCGCGACGGCGTAGTGGAAGAAGTCCTCGCGAAGCGGAAGAAGGAAGCAGCGAGCAGTCGCGCCGAGCGCTTCCCAAAAACCTGATTCGCCCTACCCGGTGCAGGAGCTCGAGGGCGATCGGTTCCGGAGACCTGCTCTCCCGAACGACGGTGCACGCCGGCGCACGGGATGGGGAAGAACCGAAGCGGCGGCGCAGCAGAGGGAGGTGGCAAACCCTAGGAGCGATCTGATCTGATCTCTCTGGACGGCGCGGCGGCAGATATATATAGCAAAACGCGTGAGGCAAACGGATCGCGAAACGGGCCGCGACCGAGTCCAACACGATTTGCATATTCCATATCTGACCCGCAAAATCCGGAGAGCAAAAGAAAAAATACTGCAAAAAGAGGCTGCGTCTGCGCAAGCACGAGGGTCCGGTTTCGGCGGACCATTCACGCAGGTGCCGGGCGCCCGCCCCGAGCCCGGTCAGGCGAGGCGAGTGAGCGCGCGCGTGTGATTCTCTATTTCTCTCTCCCATCACATTCTCTAGTGGGAGGGAGCAAACTCCACTATTTAAGCATGTCTTCCACTCCTCCCACTAGCAATATGGTACTAAAGAAATTTCACATGTCG
>SPJY01001389.1:1812463-1827871 GCA_005191435.1 Raddia distichophylla
ATGCATCCAGACAATTACAGGTTGAGCGAGCAGAGGAAATCACATCAATAGTCTCATAGCATAGTATACCCAAGCTCCAGATGTGGACATGGTAATCATGTTGTCTTTTCGACTGGACAAATCACAACAGGTTATGGCCAGTACGACTGAATCAAAGCAATTTGCAAGGACCAAAGATTGCCATTAGCTGTAATATGTCTTATTAGCAGTACGGCCAGAGGTGGGCAGCGTTGTGGTGTGACTACGGCTGCTGGGAGAGAGAGAGAGAGAGAGAGAGAGAGAGAGAGAGAGAGAGAGAGAGAGAGGAGGGGTACCGGCAACGGGGAGAGAGAGAGTGGGGAGGGTACCAGAGGTCACAGCGTTGATGTTAACAGCGACAATAACATAGTTCGAACGGATTTGGTAGCAGAAATGGGATGAGAAAACAGGAAGAACAGGTGAGAACGAGAGAAGTAGTAGGAGGGTAGGAGTTCCTCTTGGATACCAAAATTATGTCCTGATACAATGCCGGAACGGCTTAAAAGCAAAAGCAAAGAAAGAGCAGGCGCAACTGCTTGTCAGTAAGCGAAGTTTGTTGGAAAGGCTACAGTAATTACTAATTCGCATGTCAGCCGATGGATCAAGATCCTAGGACATTCATTGCGTACCCCTTCGATTAAGTGGAAGCCGGTGGTGAATGTATTCCAGTGCCGATTCTCTTGGCAGCGCCCTGAAGCTGTGACAGCTCCTCCCCCTTAGAACGATCCTTGTCCTCAAGGATGAACCTGGGAAAGATCTTCTTGATAAAATCAACATCTTCCCATGTTGAAGCTTCCTTAGGTAAGTTAATCCATTTAATTAGCCATTGAACCACAGGAGCATTGTTTCTCGGAATCATTCTTCTTTCTAGAATCGCATCAGGACCGACATGGATATATCCGTCTTCTCCAACTAGAGCTTCTCCAGGTGCAGGAATTGCTTTGGAACCGATGTGTTTCTTCAATTGACTCACATGAAAGACAAGATGGAGATGAGTTCCTTCAGGGAGAAGAAGTTTGTATGCCACTTTACCAATTTTTTGAATCACTCTGAATGGTCCATAGTATTTAGAATGTAATTTCAGACTTTTGTGGATGCTCAGAGCTGATTGCCTGTAAGGTTGCATTTTCAGATAAACCATATCAGAAACATTGAATGTTCTTTCTGATCTATTCTTATCAGAGTATTTTCTCATCCTGTCTTGTGCCTTCTTGAGGTTATCTTTGATGAGCTGATTGGCCAATTGGCGCTGAGCTAAGCAGTCTTTAGCTTCCTCCATTGTATTTTCTGGTATTATGGTTTCTGAAATCATAGGTGGAGGAAATCCATACAATGCTTGAAATGGAGTCATCTTTAGAGAGGAATGAAAAGTGGTATTGTACCACCATTCAGCAAGAGCTAGCCAGCTTTTCCATTTCTTTGGGTTTTGAAAAGTCATGCATCTGAGATAAGTTTCCAAGCACTGATTGGCCCTTTCTGTTTGTCCATCTGATTGTGGGTGGTGAGATGTGCTGAAATTGAGTTTAACCCCTGCTGCTTTCATGATAGATTGCCAAAGATGGCTAGTAAATATCTTGTCTGTTAGTAACAATTTCTGTTGGAAAACCATGGAGCCTATAAATGTTTTCCATGAAAGAATTTGATACATGCTGGACTGAAAATGGGTGGCAAAGTGGAGAGAAATGAGCATATTTGGTAAATCTATCAACCACCACAAAAATCACATTTTTGCCATTAGAAGTAGGTAAGCCTTCAATAAAGTCCATGGAGATGCTAGCCCAAGCCTTTTGAGGTATAGGAAGAGGTTGTAATAAACCTGGGTAAGGAACATGCTTGGCTTTGTTCTTTTGGCAGATGGGACATTCCTTAACCCATTGCTTGATGTTGTTTTTTATGCCCTTCCAATAGAAGTTTGCTTTGATCCTTTGATAAGTGGCCTCCTCCCCAGAATGACCACCCAAGGCAGAGTTGTGATATTGCTGGAACAATTTTGATCTGAGTGTACCATCATTGCCTATTATTATTTTACCCTTGTAACGTAACAGGCCTCCATTAGCAGAGAAATCTTTGATTATCTTTGCATCAAAGACAAGTTGTTTGATGAGATTTTTACACCATTCATCTTCTTTGTAACTGTTCAGAACTTCCTTTATCCATGTTGGAATGGCTGTGGTGATAGGCATCAAGTGATCATTGTTTGGAAGTCTAGATAGTGCATCAGCAGCTGTATTCTCGTTGCCTTTCTTGTATTCAATTTTGTAATTGTAACCCAATAGCTTGACCAAAAGCTTATGTTGTATGCCATCTATTAGCTTCTGGTCCTGCAAGTATTTCAGACTCTGGTGATCAGTTCTGATGACTACTTCTGATCCCAGAAGGTAATGCTTCCATTTTTTGACTGCCTCAATAATAGCTAAAGCTTCTTTGTCATAGGTAGAGTAAGCTTGTGCTGTTGAACTTAGTGCCTTACTGAAGTAAGCAATAGGTTTGCCTTGTTGCATGAGAACAGCTCCAATTCCCTGACCACTAGCATCTGCCTCTAAGATAAATGGCTTGGAAAAATCAGGTAGCTAGCGCTAGAACAGGGGGTTTTGTCATTACTTGCTTGAGAGTATTGAAGGCTTGTTGCTGTTGAACCCCCCAAATGAACCCATCCTTTTTGAGGGCTAAATATAGTGGCTTGCATATGATGCCATAATTTTGAATAAATCGTCTATAATAGCCTGTCAGCCCCAAAAATCCTTTGAGCTTAGTGGAATTTGTTGGAATTGGCCAAGAAAGGATATCCTTTATCTTTGTTTGTTCAGTTGAGACGCCCTCAGAATTGATGATATGACCCAAGTAGTTCACTTGTCGTTTGGCAAAAGTGCATTTAGACTGCCTGGCAAACAGTTTGTTTTCCTGCATTTTCTGTAGCACCAATTTTAAATGAACTGCATGTTCTTCAGGACTTCTGCTGTATATCAAAATGTCGTCAAAGAAAACTAAGACGAATTTTCTCAAGAATGTTGCAAAGATATTGTTCATAAGTGCTTGAAATGTAGTAGGAGCATTTGTCAAACCGAAAGGCATCACCAAGTATTCAAAGTGACCAATGTGGGTGGAAAATGCAGTTTTGTATATATCTTGAGCTGATATTCTTACTTGGTGATAGCCTGATCTCAGATCTAATTTAGAGAATATTACCGAGCCACGTAACTCATCTAAGAGATCCTCGATGATATGAATAGGATATTTGTTTTTTATTGTGTTTTTGTTCAGCTGTCTGTAATCAACACATAGTCTCCATGTACCATCTTTCTTTTTTACTAATATTGATGGTGAAGAGTAGGGGCTCAAACTAGGCCTGATGATCTTGCTCTTGAGGAGGTCACTGATTTGAGCTTCC
Organism: Raddia distichophylla; assembly: GCA_005191435.1. NCBI lineage: Eukaryota > Viridiplantae > Streptophyta > Magnoliopsida > Poales > Poaceae > Raddia > Raddia distichophylla. Next base: position 1,815,870 of record SPJY01001389.1, read on the forward strand.
ATGATATCTTTTTGCTTGTGAGCAATGTGGTAGGGCCTTCTGTTTACTATTTTGTGTTCATCCACCAATGGAATTTGATGATCACAGCTCCTCTCTGGAGGTAATTCATTCGGTTCTTCAAATATGGTAGCAAAATCTTGCAGAACTGCATTGATATCCGAGTGTATGAGTGGATCATTGTCATCATTTGTCTCAGAATTGATCATGTAGATGATAGCCCCAACAGCTCCCTTATCAAGAATCTTTTGTGCCTTCTGCATGGATATTAAGATATTCTTCTGTGGAAAGGCTTCATCAGCTAGTTCGATAGACTCTCCATTAATTACAATAGTGATTTTCCTTGTCTTAAAGTTCAGTTGTACTGGACTGTACTTTGATATCCAATCAGCACCCAAGATAATGTCATAACCCATGAGGTTAAGGAGGTGAAATTGATCTTTAAATTGGTGCCCTTGAATGCTATAAGTTCTGCCAGAGCATTTAGCTTGACTGTTTAGTGTTTCTCCATTAGCCACAATGACCTTGAGGGGGTGTGTATTCTAAATACTAGCCTTACACTTGGTAGCAAATTTGGTGTCCAAAAAGGATAGTGTGCTGCCAGTGTCCACTAGGGCTGTACCGATAATATGATTCATCTTAACCTTCAATGTGAAAGTGCCTCTATGTGGAAGAGTGCCCTGAATGGCATGGGCTGAAATCATGGTAGTTTTATCTTCTGTGTCCTGAGCCAGTTGTTCACTCTCCATCAAGGTTGTTTCAATTTGTTCTTGAAATAGGGCTTCTTCATCTTGATCATCCATTACTACCTCCATAGACTTTAACTACTTGTTCATTTTACACTGCATTTTGTGTCTAGGGAACCAAGGTTCTTGGCATTTGTAACACTTGTTACCTTCATTGGTTGACTTGTGAACTATCTCTTGCCCTTTGTTATCTGGGAAAGTATTGTTTTCCTTTTGGGTCACCCTGGGATAGTTCAAATTCTTAGTACCAGCCACCTTAACTCCTCTGTTTGAGTTAAAGGTATTTCTTTTGAATGTATTTGATTGTTCCAAATTCCTTGCCATCCAATAGGCATTATCAATATCGACTGGCTTTTGAATTTGAAGATGGTATTTGTTGTACTCTTGCAATCCACCTATGAAGCTATTCAGAAAATAATCCTCAGATAAACCAGGGTATGTCTTCTTGACCACTCCCATAAGCTTTTGAAATGAATCAATGTAATCAGAAACAGTTCCAAACTGTCTGATGGCATGAAAGGATGCTATTTTGTCACATTCAGATTGACCTTCAAATCGTTTGGCCAAAACTCTGCAAAAAATTTCCCAAGAGATTGTATTGGTATTGACCCCACTACTATTGAGCCAAGCATCTGCTCTTCCTTTGAAATATAATGAGGCTATTTGCACCCTCTGCCATGGTTGGATTTGCGATATTTCAAAAAAAATTTCAGCCTTCTTGATCCAAAAATCAACTTCCTCTCCTTCAAACTCAGGAAATTGTAACTTGGGCCCTTTGGCAAAAGACCTTTGGTAGTGGTTATCCTCCTGAACGAATCGATTGTAAGTCCTCAGTCCTGGTATATGATGCTGTTGTTCATTAACCACTGTGGCAACACTTGGTCTTGCCCATGTGATGTTTGGGTTGCTCGAGTGACTGGGTATAGCTGCTGTAAATGGATTGGATAAGAGTGGCGGCATTTGCGTGCTCAAAAGAACGGTATTTGCAGTTCTAGTGATGGTTGCAGCGGGCTTTGGAGGCATGTTTGCAAGCGTAGGATTGAGAGAAATCTCAGAAACATTTCTGTGGGCCATGGGCGTCAGACCAAATGGTATGGGAGAACTAGTGTGGATATAATTACCCTGATGGCTGGATGCATGATCAGAAAAGTGCTCAGGAGTTTTTGACAATAGAGCATTCAAAGCCGTCAAGAGTTGATCAATCTGTTTACCTTGATCTTCTTGGGTTTTCTGGATCAGATCAATGCCCAGACGTAGTTCGTTCAGTTCCTCAGTGGTTGCATACATGGCTTCTCCTTCTTCTTCATCCACTGCCTCCTTGCCTTGCCTTGTCATCTTTGGAAAAGCTCAAAATGCAAATCTGTTGGTATCTAGGCTTAGGGATTTTACTAAGGCATAGGCCCAAACCCTCACCTAATTGATCGACCCCAGATTGCAGGGAAGGATAAGATTCAAGGAAGTTTACAGCAAAGCAATGAGCCTTGCACCCTCAAATACATCTCCTTACCCTAGAACAGCGCTGGATGGAAAACAGAACAGTGGTTTAGGAATTTTAACGAAAGGACTCACCTTTCAACCCTTACCAATGATCTGCACCACAACCAGGCCAAGAACCGAGTGCTCTGATACCAATATTGTCACAGCGTTGATGTTAACAGCGACAATAACAGAGTTCGAAAGGATTTGGTAGCAGAAATGGGATGAGAAAATAGGAAGAACAGGTGAGAACGAGAGAAGTAGTAGGAGGGTAGGAGTTCCTCTTGGATACCAAAATTATGTCCTGATACAATGCCGGAACGGCTTAAAAGCAAAAGCAAAGAAAGAGCAGGCGCAGTTACTTGTCGGTAAGCGAAGTTTGTTGGAAAGGCTACAGTAATTACTAATTCGCATCTCAGCCGATGGATCAAGATCCTAGGACATCCATTGTGTACCCCTTCGATTAAGTGGAAGCCGGTGGTGAATGTATTCCAGTGCCGATTCTCTTGGCAGCGCCCTGAAGCTGTGATAGCACCAGCGGTAGGCAAGGGACGGCGGCAGCAGCCAGCAATGAAGGCGGCAAGAGGACGAATACCGCCTCTTCAGGAATTCTGGATCTACCGACGAAGAGGAAAGTCGTCGGGGAAGAAGAGGGCCGGCGGCGGGTGCGGCCTGGGGAGCTGGGGGGAGGCGGCGACGCGAGGACACGGGGAGGAGGCAGGGGAGCACGTGCGGAGGAGCCCCGGAGGCAGCGAGGGAGGATGAGAGGCGGGAAGCCGTGGGGGAGGTCGTGCGGTGGCGCTCCGAAGGCAGCGGGTGGAGGAGGACGGGCGGGGTAGGAGGAGCAGGCGAGGACCAAGGGGGAGTGAGACGGGGGAGGAGTTGAGACGGGGCGCAAGGGCTAGGGCTTGGGGAGGGCTACGGGGGAAGCAGGGAGGGCTAAAAACGATAGCATTTGCGGGTAATTACCTATGAACAACAGGTGCATCTACGAAGGCCAAAAGGGCAGCGCTGTAAAGGACGAAAAACATTAAAGGGCGCCAACGAAAGACTACCGGGGCGCGGGAGCACTGCCCAGGGACGCATACGCGAATACATGGGGACGAAAACCAAAAAACACAAAGCAAAGGGTTTTTTTTGCAAACTTGTCCACCTAGGCTCGCTAGTAAAACGGACGAACGGATGGAACGCCAGCAAGACGGGATCGGACGGTGCACGACATAGGGGCGACGTGGCTTGAGGAAGAGGCTGGAAAAGGAGCAGGGCGAGCCCTGAGCCAGCGTAGCGCTACGCGCTATGATATAGCGTAGCAATATACGCCGACTAATCGGTGCCTTTGCCGCTGATCGTTTGACATGCTGATATTCATGTTTTTTTGTGCAGCTTTTTACAAAAGCTGATACTGTTCATGCTTCTTAATTTACAAAATCTCATACTAACTGGAAAAATACACCGTTAATGTTCAATATAAGTATATCCAAAACATAACCCGATAGAAATGCCATGCACAAAGATACTGCTGGTTCATTGCTTTGGATTGTACTCACAGTTTGCATTGACCTTTGACTGTTTAATAATTGGGTAATTTAATTGTTTCGACTCTTTGCGACCATCTTTACTTCCAAAAGCGGCGCTAGAATTTAGATATAGGGGAGGCCAAACAGACCACCAAAAAATACCATGTTATTTGTATATATTTTACAAAGCATTTGGTATAAATATTATACATATTACTACCTTGGATACAAATATTTGACGTTTTGTAATCAGGCTATTCAAAGTTTTGGTACTTAAGTATGTATATTTTTTTAAAAAAATTGCTTGGCTATTTAAAAATAATATGTACATATTTATTTTGAAAAACACTTCAATGATATCATAATTTTAGTGGGTTTTATAATTCAACTACGACGATAATAGTAGTCAAAGTTGTGGTCTGGAGGTCCAACGTAAAAGGTTCAAACATTTGTAACCGAAGGGAGTTATATATATATTTTTATAGGATTTTAAAAATTCAATATCTATTAACTTGCTCAAACAAAAGAAGTTATATCCCTAGTTTTTTGAACTTACACGTTACCGAGAGATCATATATATAAGCTGAATTTCAGTTGTATTAACCCTCTCTACTGGTTAATTTTTAAATAAATTAACGGTTGAAGAACTTCCATTAATTTTATTTGAAAAATGTCTATTATATAACCATATATATTCCTCAAATTGACTAGCCATAGAAAAAGAGTACTACCTCCGTCCCAAAATAACTACAGTTCTGAATGTGCACCTGGACATAGCAAGTCTAGGTGCATAGCCAAAACTACACTTATTTTGGGTCGGAAGGAGTGATAATTATAATAAAGTATTACGCCTGTTAGAGAAGTAGATGTTTCGTTGTTACCAATGACTATGGAAATAAATTGTAGTTAGTTGCGCGATTTATGAATAGTGCACTCAGAGCTAGGTTTGGACAGTTACTAGTTAGATCTTAATTTGTTACTGCCAAAATGCTAAAATAGTGGGCTAAGTACATGGGTAACAAGGTTTTTTTATTTCGTTGAGGAGGGCTAGGCCCTTGCCAACCTACCTTGTCTCTGCCTTTGTTTGTTTCGTGCAAGTTTGGATACGTTAACGGTAGGACTAGATCAAAAGCTTGGTCTCGACCAGCAACTCGAAATCGAATGGAGCTCGAATCTAGTTCAATGGGTTAATGGAGTATATGCTTTGAGCATCCGCCCGTTTCCCGCCCGCGTGCACTCGTGCCATGCCACCACGTGTCGCCATCGGATTCGCGCGCGGCCGCTGGCCAGTCACCGCACGCCGCGTGTCCACCCGCCCCTTGCCCGTGCGCATTTGCCACCAACCCCAAACCGCCACGCGTCGCCCATCCACCGTGCCACCCCTTCCCGCGTGTAAGATCAAGCCTCCCATGGGCTGAATGATTTTGGTAATTGATGGCAACTAGGCCGTACAGCTAGATCACGCCAAGATTAAGGACATTTGTTTCCTAGTTCTTTTGATTTCTTGTGTGTGTAGCCTAGGGACAACATGCCTGCCGATCGTCGTATCTCTGGCTGCAAGGTCCCACTGAGCACAGGTCCAGAAACATCAGCCGTGGTTCTATGGGGTTCTGAGAGTGCCAGGTGTTAGTCTTGAGCGAACCATCTAGAGCGAGTACACCTGTCCCAGGGTCGAGAAGGTTCGGGGGTACAGCTGTCTAGAGTTTCGTAGCCGCTAAGTCTCCGAAATATCCGAGAGCGCGAAACTTCCCTCCCAAGTGATCCAAATTTCCCACTTAAGCCTACCCAGGTTGTCACCGTGTCCACAAGTCGACAAAAGTGTCCCAAGACCGGAGGCGTGGTGACAAGAGGGGGCGAGAGAGGCTAAGTCTGCAGAAGTGTGAAGATTAGCCTCCATCGGACGGGGTCCGATAAACATCGGACGGGGTCCGATGAATGAGTGAGCTCGAGAGACTAAGTCCCGGAATACATAGCCTCTGTCGGACGGCGTCCGACGAATCATCGGACGGGGTACGATGAAAACTCGAAGTGGGAAACGACTAAGTCCCGAAAAACACAGCCTCTGTCGGACGGGGTCCGACAGCGCCCAAAATCTGGGAATTTGAACCTGATCGTACGGCGTCCGGTAAGCCATCGGACGGCCTCCGACGAAGTACAAATTTGTCCTAAACTTTATCGGACGGCGTCCTGTAAGTTATTGTTGACACCCAAATTTGGCAGAAAATCGGATATTCAGAAAAGCTCAAATACGTTGGAATTATTGAGCTGAATCGGAAATGGGTTTTATCGGCAAAGAAGAATATTGAAGATACCGATGGTTACGAGACTTCGGGAGATATACGATCTGATCAGGAGCGCGACGCGGTAAAATAGATCGTATCGGTATCGATTTTATAATACTATAAATAGGACCTTAGGCCTTGAGAGAGGACACATCATACTCAATACACAAACTACTTTCTCGAATCCGATCGACATCGTCGAAAGGCTTCAACTCGCAGGTAGAGCTATCTCGATGGGATAATCGATTCTCTCCTTGTAACCCGTATGCATGGCTGTATCATCTTGATCTCATGCATGCAAACCATGTTAAACTGTCTCGGGATTTACCGATCTTTGACATGTTCTCGCATATTGCACTGTCTCGATTTGATCGATCTGTAATATGTGTTTACCCTGCAATACCGATTGTTAAATATTTCATATGTTTTTCCTGAATCTGATATATGCTACTGCCTCGTTCAATCGATCTTGTGTATGCCTTGTTTAGGATCTTGCATATGTGAACGTTTACTGATCTATATTGCACTTAATTAGTTCTAAACCTTTAAATCGGTTTATCGGTTTATATTTAGAATTAGATTTGAATACTGTCTTGGCCCGACCAATCTATTCGATCTGTTTCTCGATTTAATCTGACGCACTGATACGAAGGTCTATTGCTAATATTAATAAAATACCAAAAAGAAGTAGAAGATTTAAATTTGAATGCTCATTTATATTTATTCGCTCTATCGGGCCTTAAGCCGATAGATCTTGTAATCGGGTTCTTTAAAGCCGATTACGAAATAACCTGATCTGGCTATATCAAAAGCCGATTAGGGCTATATTACTGATGATTTTCTCCTTGTCAATTCGTAGGTCAAATTGATTACGAGTGGATTGAGGGCTAGGGACGAGAGAGTCCCGACTTCTCTGTGTGAGAAGTTTCCTCAACGGAGACGTATGTGTTCATGTGTTGAGCACCGAACTTCGGTAAACAACTCGGTTTGCGTCTCCTTGTCTCTTGCATTATCTTAATTGTGCATTGCTTGCGTGGGCCATCGAGCCACCTTTTCTGTTGATTAATTGTGCCGTTATTTCCTCATATAGATAATAGGACTCCATCGGTAGCTTGTGTAAAAATCGGACTAAACAATCACACAAACAAGTTTAAAATTTGAATTAGGAGTCCGATTCACCCTCCTCTCGGCCTAGGTTTCGTACACCGCGATGCCGCCGCATGTCCTCGTCGCCGCCCGAGCACGCGCGTGCGCACCGCCGCCGCCGCCGCCATCTCTACAAGGTAGCGCCCGCCTGTCGGCCACCTTGCGCCACTAACCAGTGGGGCCCACCTATCGGCGCCAGCTACCGCTCGGCTACTAGGCTGCATGGGCCGAAAGTGGGAGAGAGAGGGAGCTGGGCTGAAGGTGTGAGCAGGGCCCATTTAGTGGTTTAAACCCTTTTACAATTTCCTGGAAATTTCCTATTTATTTCGAAACTTTCCGGAATTGTTTAGGGAGTTCCCGAGCTCGATTCAGGTGATTCTAGTTCCATTCAATTACAAATATTTTTCTAGGTTTTTAATATATTATTATTATATTTTCATTGTTTGGATATGCTGTTTATTTTGGTTTTCTCGATCTACGTGTAGACGACGTGTTTTCTGGTATCGCGAGGTTGTTGCTGGGAATCTCTGTAGGAGGACTGCAAGCTCCGACCTTCTTGGAAGGCATGCAATAGTTTGCATATTCCTATCGCATGTTTTACAATTTCACTTTATGCCTTTATGTTTCTAATTGTTACTCTTTCATACATATTAGACTAGTGTGTGAGTACCCGATCATGTTAATCTTTCACTATCATGCTATAGCCTTGATTGATGAACCCCTCTATTGTTCCTTAGCCTATCCCTTGATTAGATGTTAGGATTGCATTAGTTGATCAATTATTAAACAAGATTCTAAAAATCCCGATTAATCCCTGATTAGTCCCAGATTAATCTCTAGTCGATTGTCCTCCGATTAGGACCGATTACCGATTAATTCCGACTAGTGCCGATTTATGTGATTAATCCCGTTTAACCCTAGTCCCCACCTCGCCGCCCGACTAGCGACTAGCGACTTTTAGAACCTTGTTATTAAAATAAGAAGGCAAAGCCGAGGCTTCGACGATTGTTTTGCTTAAACCCTAATCAACTAAAATCATTGTGTGGCTAGTTAGAGGAGACCCGAATGGATGGTTCCGGGGTCGTGGATTTGTTATGGAGGTCTCCTCTGCTAAGAACTCAAGCTTGTGACATGCTAGACCAAACCAAACAGTACAGCCACTTGTGCCTTTGGCCCTAGCTTAGTACCTTGCGAAACCTACTAGCCACTTGCTCGTAGGCTGGCCGGTTATGGTTCGATACTTTTGCCCTAGGGTGAGGCTAGTTACTTTACTTGAGAGGTAGGTTCGTTCTTGAGACCGAATGGCTTAAATGGAAAACACCCCCAGGTGGTGTCTAGAAGTAGTAGGGGCCGGGGAAACCTAAAGAAAGGGCAGACGTAGTAGGCTGGAAAGGCCTTGTACCGTATCTCCTTTGGGATGAGATGAGGCTTGTGGGGAACGTGTACACACTCTGCAGAGTTAAAACTATCATGATAGCCGTGTCCACGATCATGGACGGGGCGGGAGGTTTTCACATGTAGTCCCACCTTTTTAATAATTAAACTTGACTAATGTAGGCTGGAATTGGCCTGGTGCGAGGATGCACCTTCCTTTGATGATTGTTGGTAATATCTTAAGATCATGCATTCACTTAATTAAAATTTGGCAACTAAAACTTGTTTAGTAATAGGTTTTGTGTAAAATAACATTTCCTCCATCCTTTGCCTTTGCATACATTGTTAAGGATCATTTGCTGGGTAGCTGCGTACTCATTATACCTATTGCGGATAATTTTATTATTCAGGTTGCAAGTCTGATCAGGACCAGAAGGGTCCGAACTCAGGTGTGCAGGACTAACTGCGGGTGTCCGGGTCAATTGCTTAGATATCATCGCTGAAGGCTGTTCCTACTCTGATATTCTTTTTATTCGTTCTTAATATTTGGTAATATCTGTCTTACTGTAATAGCATATGATGCTATCTTGTAATACTTCATTATTTTGAAATAATAATGGAATGCCAGCGATGATAACCATTGTCTATCATGAGGTACTAGTCTGGGCCTACTATCAGATCATGGTGTCGGATTCCCTGTGGAGACGCAGGGGTCGTGACAGCATGTTTCAGTTTGTGCAAACAACTAAACATCTCTTGCATCCCACCAACCTGCATCCCATCAGTTTGGCTGAGCTAGTACGAGACAGGCTCACTTAACAAGGCAACCAAACAGCCTAACAGACAACTACGCGCTCTAAGGCCTCAGGTAGACAGAAAACCTGACAACAGCAAGATAAAGCATTATTGTGCTAGGGAAGCTAGTACAATGAAGAAATCTTGCAACAAAACGTAGGCACAGAAACACCCCAAAGTGTCTACTGATGAGTAAACCAACATAAAGCTATTGATTTCACAACTGAGAGCTCGAGGTCAGCAACTATTGTCGCTTCATGCAGCAGGCCTGAATCCCATCAGCAGCACTCTCAATCAGCAAAGCACCCTGTATCAAAGTTTCCTTCGAGTTACCTGTAAACAAATATGCTCAATAGCACAGCACCGCACAAATGGAAAGAATAACTCGAATAGGGGAGTCAAAAGTCTTCTTTACGAAACACCATTTATTCCTAGCGATCCAAATGCACCACAAAACAGCTGCAATACAAGTACAGTAAAATTCCTTCCCAGAAGACCAAATCGATTCAATCCAAGTAAAATAACTATACCAGCTAGTAGGCCGATTAGCAACCCAAAGACACTAGATATAATATACCAAATTGAAGAAGCAACTGAACATTAAAAAAACAAATGTTGGCTGTTTTCAATTTTATCAAAAAAAAAACAGAAGGCATTGTCAGACCATTTTTTGCTTCTAAGAACATTTTTTGTTAGTATCACACCTCTGCACACAATAGCCACAGGAAGATTTCGATTTTAAGCGGAATGGTAGCCTGTTGGAATCAATTTTAAGAAGCAGAGTATGTTTAGAGTTATTCCATTCTAGAGCCACACCACTGTGAAAACTTCTTCTAAAAAGAGCAGTTTAACCCAAGCCCCACAACAGTAGCAACTGAAATATTTTGATGATAGCAAAATTCATAAACCAAAGGGAAAAAAGAACTGATGGGCCTCCGATCCCACCAAAGATCTATCCAGAAATCAATTTTCTGGAAAACCCTTTATACAAATATAGATAGGCGAGTGCCAGGCGTCGGACGACCGTCCGGACGCGCGCGCGCCGGACCAGCCTCGGCCGTTGGATCGCCGGCACCGCGCGGATCCTACGTAGCCCGTGCTCCCGCGTGATCAGATGCGAGCGCTTGTTAGCGGTGCAGTTGATCAACTTTTCAATTAAACTTCTGTTTTTGTATAAAATTCAAAAAGTGTTCAAATTGCGTGGAATAAATTTCATAATTCTTCTAAAATAGAGGGCAACCCATTTTAAATACTTTTTTTTTCACTTTTTCAAATTTTTTTGATGTGAAACTATAAGAAAGCACTTATGAATTTTACACCTATACTAGCGAAACTTGGCCGTGTGCTGATGAAACTTGGCTGTGTGTTGATGAAATCTAATGAAACTTGGATGAAAGTTCGATGTAACCTGATGAAACTTGGATGAAACCTGTTGAAACTTGAATTGACCTGATGAAACTTGAATAAACTTGTATGAGATCTGTTGAAACTTGATGAAACTTGCATTAAATCTGATGAAACTTGACAGTTTGGCAAGTTTAACGAATATGAAATCCAAGTTTCAAGAGGCGAAGCGCAAGTTTCAGTAGGCGAAACCTAAGTTTTATCAGGTAAGTTCAAAAATTCTATGCGGACCCTCCGCAAGAAGAGCTCGTGCGGACCTGCGCTAGATGGTCGACGCGTGGCGGCACCAATCTCCGCGCGAGCCCTCCCTTCCCCACCCTTTCCCGATCCCCCACCCATCGCACGCTGTCTTCTTGCGATTCCCCACCGCATTAGGGTTTTCGGCCGCCTTTGTCGCTCTCGCCCACGCCGTCGTCCTCCCCGGTGCCGCCCCTCCACCCGCGCCATGGAACCGCCGCGCCGCCATGGAGACGCCGCCGCCCCCTCACCGCGCCCCCGCCCTCGGTGGCCGCCTACTCCGCCGCGCGCCTGTCCTGCGGCCATGGAGGCGCCGCCTCTGTGCAGCGCCCCTGTCCTGCCGCCATGGAGGCGCCGCCTCTATGCAGCGCCCTTCTCCGCCGCGCGCCTCCTCCCACCTGCGCCATGGAGACGCCGCCTCTGTGCAACGCCGACGAGCCGCCTCCTCTGTGCAGCGCCATGGAGCAGCCGCCACTGCGTTCCACCATCGAATACTTGGATGTATTTGTGTGTTTTTTGCAGCCATTTGGGTGAAATGTGTCAGTTTGTATGAAATTGTTCAGATTGTAAACATGTGACATGTAATTGTTCAATTTTGAGAGGAAATGCTGGGGCAATCCATGATTTGAGATTGTATAAATGCTTCTCAATTTGAGATAGGATGAATTTTTTCATATCAAATGATGTGCTTTTGATCAGATGCAATTTCAATGGTTTGTGTATCATTTTGCATGCCCAATGGTTTGGGTATCATTTTCTGTTCAGAATTATATATGCAATTTCAAGCTGGGCTGCAGAATTGTTCGTTCAGAAGGGTTTTAAACTCTCTCTCCATATATATGGCAGTAAGAGCAACCATGTAACATATAAGACATGCTAATTCAGATTGCTTGTGCTAAAATTAATAACTAGTTGCATACAAGAAAAAACTGCACTAAAGCATAAACAAGAGTGCATTACAAGTGAGTTTAGCTCCAGTATAACAATTCTGGCAGCATGTGCACTAAAGCATAAACAAGAGTGCATTA
>SPJY01001389.1:1831493-1860571 GCA_005191435.1 Raddia distichophylla
TGATGTACATTTTTCAGCTGTTAAGCGTATCTTGAGATATGTGAAGGGAACTGCAGACTTTGGACTTAGAATAAGAAAGGACAGATCTGGAGTGTTGAGTGCATTTTCTGATGCTGATTGGGCAGGATGCCCTGATGATAGAAAATCTCAAAATGGCTTTGCTATATTTCTTGGCTCTAATTTGATCTCATGGAGCTCTAAGAAGCAGCAAACTGTGTCTCGGTCAAGCACAGAAGCAGAATACAAAGCAGTAGCTAATGCAACTGCTGAAGTGATATGGTTGCAGTCTCTTATGAGGGAGCTCAAGCTGTTTCAATCAAGATCATCTATATTATGGTGTGATAATTTGGGCGCCACTTATCTCACGTCAAATCCAGTATTCCACTCTAGAACGAAATATATAGAAGTGGACTTCCATTTTGTTCGAGAAAGGGTGGCAGCAAAGCTCTTAGATGTTCGGTTCATCTCCTCTGATGATCAAGTGGCTGATATCTTCACGAAGATAACATTATTAATTGCACACTATTTATCTTTATAAAATTACTTCACACTTTACACTACATTCTTGAAGATTATTTCTCTCCAGCAAATACTTTATCCATGCGTACTTTATTTTACGCCTTTCTCTGCCGATGCCCTGACTAAAAGCCTCCATGCTTGGTATCTAAAAGCACACCAAAGTAAAAGAGAGATCATGAACGCCGCTGAACTGCTTTGCCCGTACCGACGACTTGACTTGAGTCAAGTACTCAAGTACCGATCGACCAGTATGAACACCGAAATGCAGTGCTCCATCCACGAACTTGACAAAGACCCGATCGATGTTCCAATTAATTCCCTGTTCTAGCTTTGATTTCTGACAGAAGAATGAGTGCGTGTCTAGACTACATAGCATACAAGGGCAGTCGTGCTTGTGTTGCATATGCGCATGGAAGGTGTAGAAGCCATGAGGGGAGTGGGAGCCATGATGTTCGCTGCAGCCGTAGCTGCCGCGTCGCTGCCGCCGTCCGGCGCCGCGGCAGCCGCCGGGGAGGATAGGCATAGCCGCTGCACCCCCCGCTGCGGCGACATCGCCATCGAGTACCCGTTCGGCGTGGAGCCCGGGTGCTACCTCCCCGGCTTCAATCTCTCCTGCTCCACCGACGGCACCCTCTTCCTCGGCGGCGGTGGCGGCGCCACCACCATGCAGGTGCTCGGCATCTTCTTCTCCAGCAGCTCCGTCCGCGTCAAAAGCAGCCGCATCGACTTCACCCCATCTGCATCAGGCCTCGAAGCAACATGGGGGCCCGGCCTCCCCTACTTCCTATCGCTGGGTGCAAACAGTATATCGCTGGTAGCGTGCGACGCCATTGTTAACGTCCGTGGGGTGAAGAACAACCGAAGTTATCTGATCAGTTCTTGCTCTTCCGTCTGCCCGACGTCAGAAGACGGAACCTTGGGTGCAATGTTGGATGTCTGCACCGGCACTGGCTGCTGTCAGGCAAACATATTGCTATCCTACTCTTCCTACAGCATCCAGATCCAGCATCTTGATGGATCAAGCTCAAATAACATTCTTGATTCTGCTTATGCATACATAATTGAGAGTCCATTAAATTCTAGTACCTGGTTTATGGAGGACCCCACTGACGCAGCGTTCCCAGCCTTGCTAGAATGGGCAGTCGGGAGGGATGGTTGTCCTGGGAATGCGTCATCGCAGTGCCATAGTGCCCACAGCTACTGTGCTAATGACACGTACCCCCCAAGACCTGGGTATCAGTGCAGGTGCTCGGATGGTTACCAAGGGAATCCTTACGTCCACGATGGATGCAAAGGTATGCATATCGGATTTACTCCTCTTGCTACCAGTGCAGCGATCAAGTGGTGAGAGGTAGTTCTATGTTGTCTAGATACAGGGATACAGATACGGAACCGTGATATGGTAATTTTTCTAAAATATAGATACCGGACACTTTTATATATATTAATTATATATATATAAATACGAAAATGCTTCAAAGCGTACGTTCGACAGGCGTCGGACGGCGCGGCCCAGCAGCCCACGCGCGCATACACCCGAGCTAGCTAGCTGCTCGTACGTACGTATGCACCAGCCATTTTTTTATTATGCTAATTTTGATTTCTCTTTTTTGTATCTTTTTCATCCGGAGTCCAAATTACGTAAAACAAATTTCATAATTCATCTAAATTCTTAATGAACTCATTTAAAATGCTTTTTCTTTTTTTTGATTTTTGATTTTTATTGGTACAATTGTTCCGCATGTAAGATAGATTGTTCCGGGAGGCTAGACTCATTGTTCCAGCAAGCAAAATAGATTGTTCCAGTAGATATACAAGTTGTGGCCCATCAGACTAGACCAAATACATTGTTCCAACATGTATAAAAATTGTTCCAGCAGGCAAGATTGATTATTCCGAGAGGCTAGACTCGTTGTTCAGCAGGCAAGATAGATTGTTTTGAGAGGATAAACTCATTGTTCCAATAGGCAACCTTCATTATTTCAGTAGGCAAACTTTATTGTTCCAGTAGGCAAAACCTTATTTGTTTCAGAAGGCAAAAGCTATTGTTCCAGAAGGCAAAAGTTATTGTTCCTGTAGGCAAGCTCAATTGTTCCGTTAGGGCAAACTTTATTGTTCCAGAAGGCAAAAGTTATTGTTCCTGTAGGCAAAACCTTTATTTGTTCCAGAAGGCAAAAGTTATTGTTTCAGAAGGCAAAAGTTATTGTTCCAGTAGGTAAAGTTCAACTGTTCCAGTAGGACAAACCTTATTCTTCCATTACGCAACTTTTATTGTTCCAGCAGGCAAAAATTATTGTTCCAGTAGGCAAACCTTACTGTTTTCTAGTAAGCAAAAATTATTGTTCCAGTAGACAAACCTTGTTGTTCCAGTAGACAAAAATTATTGTTCCAGTAGGCAAACTTTGTTGTTCCAGTAGGCAAAAATTATTGTTCCATCAGACCAAACCTTACTGTTCCAGTAGGCAAAAATTATTGTTCCAGTAGGCAAATCTTGCTGTTTTTCAGTAGGCAAAAATTATTATTCCAGTAAACAAACCTTGTTATTCCAGTTGACAAAAATTATTGTTTCAGTAGGCAAACCTTGTTGTTCTAGTAGGAAAAAATTATTGTTCCATCAGACCAAATACATTGTTCCAATTGGGTTTAGCCTATTGTCCAGCAGGCCAAATACATTGTTTCAATAGGTATATAAGTTGTTCCACCAGGTAAGACTCATTGTTCCGGGAGGCTAGACTCATTGTTCCAGCAGGCAAGATATATTGTTCCGGAAGGCTAGACTCATTGTTTCAGCAGGCAAGATAGATTGTTCCGAGCGGCTAGACTCATTGTTCTAGTAGACCAAATACATTGTTCCAATAGGCAAACTTTATTTTTTCAGTAGGCAAACTTTATTGTTCCAGTAGGCAAAACCTCATAAAAGGCAAAAGTTATTGTTTCAGAAGACAAAAGTTGTTGTTCCAGTAGACAAAGTTTAGATGTTCCAGTAGAGCAAACCTTATTGTTTCAGTAGACAAACTTTATTGTTCTAGTAGGCAAACTTTATTGTTCCAGTAGGCAAAACCTTATTTATTCCATAAGGCAAAAGTTATTGTTTCAGAAGGCAAAAGTTATTGTTCCAGAAGACAAAAGTTATTGTTCCAGTAGGTAAAGTTCAACTATTTCAATAGGGCAAACCTTATCGTTGCAGTAGTCAACTTTTATTGTTCCAGTAGGCAAACGTTGTTGTTCCATCAAACAAAAATTATTGTTCCAGTAGGCAAACCTTGTTGTTCCAGTAGGCATTTCTATTATTGTTCCTGCAGGCCAAATACATTGTTCCAATAGGTATGCTGGTTGTTCCATCAGACCAATTACATTGTTCCAATTGGATTTAGCCTATTGTTCCAGTAGACCAAATATCAAGTTGTTCTGCCAGACTAGATGTATTGTTCCAATAGATTAAATTAATTGTTCCATTAGTATAGCTAAATTTTTTCAATAAAATTTATATAGCAACATGGATTTTGTTTTGTTCGTAAAAATACGAGGAACACGTTGGCGCATATGGTTCGTGGATTGGAGCACTCAGTCAAAAAAAATTTTGTTCCAGCAGTGTGTGTTTTTTGTTCCACACATATAACATGTTGTTCTATCGTTTTGTTGTCCAACAGTGTGTGTTTCTTGTTCCACATGTATCACCTGTTGTTCCATCATTTTTTTTCAGCAGTGTGTGTTTTTGTCCCCAAATGTTTCATCGGATTAGACGTACTGTTCCAATAGGATATTTTAATTGTTCCGACAATCCAACATTTATGTTCCAATAGCCTACTTTTCTTGGTCCAACATGTCAGCATATTTGTTCCAGTAAGCTAACATTTCTATTCCAGTAGTCAAAATTTTTTGTTTCAACATGTCAACATATTGTTCCATACATATGTTCCAGTAGTCAATTGATTTTAGAAAAAAAAATTGATATGAACAGAAAATTTTAAGGTATACTAGTTTGTTCCATCAAGCTAGACGTATTTTTGTTCCAAATGGCTTTAGTACATTTGTTCTAGCAGACCAAATACCAAAACGTTCCATCAGATTGGACGTATTGTTTCAACAGGCCAAAATAATTGTTCCATAGTATATGCAAATTGTTTTAAGAAATTTTTATAAAACAACATGGATCTTATTTTTTTTCGTAAAAATGTCAGGAACATGCTGGTGAAAACGGTTTGTTGATTGTAGCTACCAGTCAAAAGTAATCGTTGTTTAAAGAAAAACGAAAAGAAGGAATCTTTGCTGACGTCATTTTGCATGGGAGCCATGTTGCATGCAAAAATTACCAATGGTGAGAGAACGCACGTAAGCACGTTGCATGCAACAAGCTGTGGCATGTGAGGATGCATGCGCGAAGAAGAGACATGCATTAAAGTGCGGGGCGTGCGTTGGTGTGCGCAGTTGGGCTGTGCCTCGGGCAGGCGTCCGAACGAACGGACGTCCGTCCTGGAGTCGCTCCCATATAAATATATGAATGTGACTTTTTTGAAAATGAGCATGTCCATTTAAATGCATTTTAAATCTTCTCTCCCTGCCACCTGTCTTGTCTCTCCCCTTCCGGCGTCCACGCGGCCCTGCTATCTCCTTCTACTCTCTCTCTTTCTCTCTCTCTCTCTCCAGTCTCTAGACTCTCCACTCCATCTCTCTCAATCCCGCTATCCCCTGATGCACCCCTCTCCTTACTCCTCTCTTCTCCCTCACAGGTCGCGCCTCCCGCCGAAACTCCGTCGTCGCTAGCTACGCCGCCGGTCTCCCCTCCCTCCCTCTCTCTCTCTCTCTCTACACACAGACACACACAGACACACACACACACACACACACATCCCTCCCTTGCTTCCTCCTCTCCCTTTTTCCCTGCGCGTTGCCCTGCCGCCACTGTCGTTGTTCCTCACGCCACAGTAGCTGCATTGTCGACCCCGCCGTCCCTTCTGCCCTTCGCCCTCACCGCCGGTGAGCTCCGTCGCCCCTCCCTCTCCTTCTCCCCTCTCCCTCTGCCCCGTCCTTCTCCTTCTCCCCCCTCTCTCTCTTTGCCCCGCCTTGTCCCTCTTGTTCTCCCCTCTCTAAGCGGTATCCCACAGTTATCATAAAGGTATCCACAAAGTATCCGATTTATTTTTATTATTTGAAAATCCAAAAATGTCTGATACATATTCTGGACGTATCCTTGCGTATCTGATACGTATCCATATCCGGTACATGTCCGGATACGGATATGTGAATTTCTGGCTGTATCCAGGCATGATAGAGGTAGTTTTTTAGGGCAGAGAGACGGTGGTCGAAGGACGGTTGATATCTACCGTGGGTGCATGAGCACACGATAGTCCGAAGCTAAGGCGAGGAGGGCCAACGTGGTGGCAGCATCCTCGCTGCTAGCCATGGGTAGACGGGTTGATGGGGGTGGAGGCGTGTGGACCGAGCGGCTTCGGAGAAGAATGAGATGGGGGAGAGGACATGAAGAGGAAGAGGAAGAAGAAGAGGAGGTGCACGTAGGGGAGGAAAAGTCGTTTATCATGTTTGCATCACTTTTCATCTTGTTTCAGTTGGTTCAGCAAATAACTATTCTATCATATACGAGGTTATCCTTGTTAACCATACTAACTCAACCAAACATATTACATTAACTCTATTATTGTTAGAAACAAAAATTAGGTCGGTATGGTTTAAAATAATCTTGATGCATTAAGTTGTTTTAGATAGTGAGATTACTTCCGCCCTTTATCCCGAAAATGTACATGACCCAATAGTCATGTAGTTCAAAAATTATGCTAAACTTTTGAAGGGAAATGAACATGTAGCACAATTTATTATTAATCCTCCAACCATAACTATCGTTATTGAAGAAACTCATAGGCAACGCTTCCTACACCTTGACATGTCTTGATATTGTTAGCATGATCATAATGATGCCTAATTTCATAGCTAATAAACCCCTTTTAAAAATATCTTGAATGAAAGAAAAATCTTTACACTTTTAAAAACAAAATCATATAGACACGGTGAAATGGACTAAAGTTACAGTGTCAAATCAAAATATGACGTTTCTGTGGACTCCCATAGCAGTGTCCCTTCATTTGTAAGATTCTACAAGGTACAACCAAACAATGGCTATCAATGCACCAAATAGATATAGCCATCATGGTTGAAGTGCTAAGTCGTCTTTCGTGTTGTGTGATATTTCTCCTTTTTAAATGAAATAGTAGAGCTCGTATCCTTTATTTTTTTTTAAAAAAAGATGGACCGACAATTAAAGAACAAGTATTAATAGTAACCTTTTAAACTGTCCCTCAATACCCTTCTAGCGAAATGGATGGATTAAGGTTAGTTAACCCAATTAATCCATTCCTAAACCAAACGCAATACTTTGAATTCATAGCCTGTGGGCAACCGAGTGTATGGACATGGAGATAATTAACCTGCCGCCGCTTCTGCTTCGAACCGAATTAACAACAATAGGCAATAGATCACTTGCCTATCCAGTTTTATGTGAAGCTTCACCTCTTGCCAAATTTCATGAAGTACTAATTTCCAATGCATGGCTTGCTCACTGTTTATTGTTTTTGCGTCATATTTTCCTAGACATTGATGAATGCGCGCACCCAGAAAAATATTCTTGCCACGGAATTTGCAAGAATCGGAATGGAACTTTTGATTGCCAATGCCCGGATGGCACCTACGGAAATGTCTTCGTACGAGGAGGATGCATCCAAATCGATCATTCCTTCCCAGGTGACCTCCCATTTTTATGTTGAAATCGAAGCTAGGCACTTCTATTTTGACCCCATTTGTGCGCATTTATATCATCACAGCCATATAAAAAATGAACTGCCGCAGTTTACTTACATAATCGTTCACTAATCTCAGTTACTTAAACGTGTCCACTAGCTCTAAATATGCGAATTTTCTATCATGATTTCCAGGTTTGAGGATAAGCGTGATAGCCGGTTGTGGTTCAGTTATATTGCTTCTGGCATTTGGTGCTCCATTCATAATGCGGAAGATCAGATTGCAAAAGATGATAAAAACAAAAGAAAAATTCTTCAAGCAAAACCGTGGGTTACTGTTACAGCAATTGATATCACAAAAGGCAGATATTGGTGAAAGGATGATCATTACCCTGGACAAGCTGACGAAAGCTACAAACAATTTTGATAAATCTCGAGAGGTTGGTGGTGGTGGACATGGCATTGTATACAAAGGAATTTTGGACTTACAAGTAGTGGCTGTCAAGAAATCAAAGATTATTGTGCAAAGAGAAATCGATGATTTTATTAATGAGGTTGTGATTCTCTCTCAAATCAACCATAGGAATATTGTCAAACTAATTGGATGTTTCCTTGAGACAGAAGTACCATTATTGGTTTATGAGTTCATTTCAAATAGAACCCTTAATCACCATCTTGATGCTGGTACACCAATGCCACTATCATTCGATGATCGATTAAGAATTGCACTTGAAATTTCTAGAGCTTTGGCCTATCTACATTCGGCTACTTCAACACCGATATTCCATAGAGATATTAAGTCATCTAACATACTTCTTGATGATAACTTGGTGGCAAAGGTATCAGACTTTGGAGCTTCAAGGTACATACCAATTGATAGAATTGGAGTAACTACCATAGTTCAAGGAACGATTGGTTACTTGGATCCAGCGTATTATTATACTGGTCGTTTGACAAGCAAGAGTGATGTTTTCAGTTTTGGTGTCCTTCTTATAGAATTACTTACCAGAAAGAAACCATTCATCTATAGGTCAGGTGATGGCAATAGTCTTGTTATGCATTTTGTTTCTTTGCTCGCAGAAGGGAAGTTGGATGAAATAATTGATCCCCATGTCATAGAAGAGGACGATGGAGAAGTGCGAGAAGTAGCTACACTAGCAACAACCTGCACCAAATTGAAGGCAGAAGACCGTCCTACAATGAAAGAAGTCAAGATGGCACTTGAAAACTTGATGACAAAGAAGAAGTTTGTTGAACGTATTACGGAATACGATGAGAATCAAATAATGAGACATTATATGCCAGATGGAGGTAATATTAATGGAGAAAGTAGACAATACACTATGGAAGAGGAATTCCTGTTGTCATCAAAATATCCTCGTTGATGTTTTTAATAAAGCACTAGCTCATTAGGGTCATACATGTCGAGGATGGAATTCTTTCTCCATCATCTAAACAACTTGTACGTTTAAGATTTTTTCACGAGGCTTCTATCTGTTCGATACAATTCAACTGCCTCTGTCTCTTTTAATGATAAATTCCTTGTTTGCCACTAGAAATTTTAGAAATTCCTATATATATGTCTGTCACAATGTGAGTCCAAGTCTACGTATCATTGAGACAGCAGATGGCAAATAAGCGATGTGCCAAAGAAAGAATTCACTCCTCTTTTAAACTCTCCATTCAATTAATGTCAAAGGGATCACACATTCTAGCCGTGGCAAAAAATGATATGAAACATTGAATAGTAGTGGAAAATTCGATAAGACTGCTTATACAATGCAAATGTTGCACTATTTTATAGTGGCACAAACAAATTTTCCCTTATAACAATGGTTTAAAAAATGCACAACAAACAGCCCATTTCACAAACAAACATTTATGCCGGCATTTGCCTTAGATTAGCATATGACCGATATTGATAGTTTGGATTCATATAGTGTCTCAATATATAAGGTGTTTATTTATGTTTATATTGCAGCAATATATGAGATGTTTATTTACGTTTATATTGTTACATTGATGTTTAAGTAGTCACAGGTGCTTAGCGGTAGCTAGTACCACGTGTACATTTGATATTTCTACCTTTAATAATAAATAGATGGCATGTCTAGATATACCAGACGTTTGATGATCCATACTAAGAGCATTTCAATTTGGAATTCTAAATGCATGCTTTACAATACTATTCACTACACATTATATATGTCTCTCTAAAATTCCTTCATACTTTAACTATATTTTAAAAGATTTCTTCTTTTCAGCAGATACTTTAACCCTACACGTTTTATTTTACAATTTTTTTGCTGATGCTCCAACTAAAAGCCTCCATGCTTGAAATCTAGCTAGCGTCCGATTTAAGTTAGAAAAATAGAACACCACGCTCAGGTAGCGTCTTCTAACATCAGACAAGTTCACTAATGAGTGGGTCCCACCAATCTCCATCACACTCCTGCTACTTTTCACGACCAGTACCCTGCGTAATTTCCTAACAAGAAGCGTTTATAAATAGTACAAGTCCGAGTTCCCCCCTCCACCTCGCCACATGGCGCCTCCCTGCCCCGCACAGGCCACGTCGCCCCATCACCGCAGCCGTCCGATCGCGTGTGGCAGGAGATCCAGCCGTCCATTGGTTTGTTTATGTATAAAATGATTTTTTCGTGCTTCTCTCGGCAGCGCGGGTGGCTTGGCCGGCTGGCTAGCTGAGCCAGCCCACCCGCGGTTCGAATCCCGCCCCGCCGCGTTTTGATTTATTTCGGATCTGACGAGCATGAGCATGACAGGAGGCTCACCATATTTGAGCAAGAAGATGGTGAAAGAGGAGATCCGCTAGGATTTTTGCCCTTAAAGCATTACACTTATACGTATGAAACATCAGAGTTTGCTTGTTGAAACATTGTTTTTGTTCTCGCAGAGCATCAGATTTTGTATGAGGTGTACAATTCACTATGAAACATGTTTTTTCATCAGTTTTTTGGCATGGCCCGTCAAATTTTTTTTGACATGCTTCATTCCAACGTTTTATTTAACATGTTTCAACAGTTCTTCTAGCATATTCCAACACTAGTCTGTTAAAGAATCGCATGAAACAAGATAATGATGTGTTGCTTAAAGATAAAGATCAACAGCTTGCTTCGTGTAGAAGATACCACGAGTAGTTAGCCTGTAGTCTATCCATGTAACAACATTCTGTTAGCGTAGAGATATGTATATCCTATAACTTCTGAGTATAAATACAATGGGAGGCCGGTGAGGCTGCGTTGAGGCTAATAGTTTGTTTTTCATGGTATCAGAGCTCAATTCGATCCTTCCGCAATGTCGACTGACTCTGGCACCGTTCTCAACAATTCACAATCTAACACCTCACCTACTCTTGCCTCCCAAGCCGTCGGTGTTCTTCAACCTGGCGGAACTGCGGCTGCAGGCGGCGGAGCCCTGACAGCTCCGGGGTTCAATCAGTTCGTCACAGTGCGATTAAGTCGTGAGAACTTCCTTCTATGGCGTGCTCAGATGGTGCCGTACTTGCGTAGTCAGCAACTTTTGGGCTATGCAGACGGCACGATGAAGGCGCCTGACAGATATATCTCCCAGCCGTCGACTTCTGAAGCTACTACTCAGGTGGATAATCCTGAATTTCTCACCTGTTACATACGCGACCAACTGATCTTGAGCGCGCTTCTCTCGTCACTGACGAACGAGATCCTTGGCCATGTGCTGTTCATGGCCTCTTCAGCTAAAGTTTGGTCTGCACTTGAGGAGATGTTTGCCTCTTGCTCTCGTGCACGCCAGATGCAGATTCACTTCCAGTTGGCTAATCTTCGGAAGAAGGAGCTCTCTGCATTAGCATATTTTCACAAGATGAAGGCCCTCGCCGACTCCATGGCCTCCATAGGCCAACCTCTACATGATGAAGAACTTTGCTCTTCCATCTTGGCTGGTTTGGGTGATGAGTATGATGCCTTTGTTACCGCACTGACCACAAGAGCAGAGACAGTGTCCCTCACCGATCTCTACTCCCATCTACTGAGCTATGAGATGCATCGCGAACAACTTCATGGTGGCGACTACATCAGTAACTCATCTGCAAATACCACTTCGAGAGGAGGTCGCAATGGTGGCTAGCGTGGTGGTAGGAACCGCGGTGGCCGAAACAATACCACTGGTCGCAGTGGCAATCGCAGCGGCAATCAGGGAACACAAGGAGGTGGACGTGGAGACAGACCTACATGCCAGATTTGTGGGAGATCAGGGCATGACGCATTAAGGTGTTACCAGCGCTTCAATCATGCTTATTAGGCTGACAACCACAACAACTCCCATATGGTTGCGGCAGCATCAGCAGGAGGAGGACAATACCAGATTGATACCAACTGGTATATGGATAGTGGGTCTACAGATCACATCACCAGTGATCTTGATAGGTTGACTGTGAAGGATCGCTAAAAGGGAACAGATCAGGTCACGGTGGCTTCTGGTACAGGTTTGTCCATAGCCCATACTGGTTATTCTTGTGTTCATGGTTATAATCGTGTGTTGCATCTAAATAATGTCCTCCATGTGCCAAAAATTAACAAACACCTCCTATCTGTTCACAAGTTTGCTCGTGACAATGATGCGTTCTTTGAATTCCACCCAAATTTCTTTATGTTAAGGACCAGGTCACAAAGAAGGTCCTTCTTCATGGCAGATGTGAACACGGTCTCTACTCTATTGCCTCCACAAAAGCTTCCTCAACTCATCGGCAAGCCCTTTCATGTGTCAAGTTGACTCCGGAGCAATGGCACCGGCGTCTTGGTCATCCATCGCTCAACGTAGTTCAGTCCATCCTCAGTTTGAATAAAATCCCATGTGTTCAGAATAAAGCATCTCATGTCTGTGACGCCTGCCAACAGGCAAAGAGTCATCAGCTACCCTATAGTTCATCGAGTCGTTTATCGTCGTTTCCTTTGGAACTTGTGCATTCGGATGTCTGGGGTCCTGCCCCAGTTTCTGTTAATGGTTATAAATATTATGTGAGTTTTCTGGATGATTATAGTCGTTTTTCATGGATATGTCTCCTTAAACACAAATCTGAGGCTGAGAATACTTTCTATCAATTCCAAAAACACGTTGAACTTCTTCTAGGTCGCAAGATTCAATCTCTTCAGTCTGACTGGGGTGGTGAGTATCATAGGCTTAATAAACACATCGAGTCAGGCGGCATATCTCATAGAATTTCATGTCCACACACTCATCAACAAAATGGCGTAGCTGAGCGAAAGCACCACCATATTATTGAAGTTGGCCTTGCTCTTTTGTCTCAAGCCTCAATGCCTCTTCGTTTCTAGGATGAGGTTTTTCTCACTGCAGTATATCTCATAAATAGAATCCCTAGCCAGTCCATCCACAAGGAAGTTCCCATCTCTCGCCTCCTTCATGTCTCACCAGATTATGGCATGCTCAAGACATTTGGTTGCACATGCTGGCCAAATTTGCAACCATATAATACCGAAAAACTCTCTTTTCGCTCAACCAAGTGTGTCTTTACTGGCTGTAGTACTCAACACAAAGGATACAAGTGTCTTGACCGTTCGACTGGCCGAGTTTATATTTCTCGTGACGTTGTTTTTGATGAGAATGTTTTTCCTTTCTTTGGTGATCGTGTCACGCGCGTCTCCGACCAGTCCAGATACATTCTCAGATCGCGTTGTGTTACCTCCATTGGCATCAGGTCCAACTCCCTCATCAAGTTCACCAGAGTGTCCACCGATGCAACAAACGGTTATTTCATGTGCTGATGAATCTCCAGTACAGGCCGTGGATGATCTGTCCGTCGACCCATCACCTGATGCTTCTAACCTTCCATCTGAGCCTGTGCAGGTCATACCATCGGTCCCTCAGGCTTCTATGCCTTCTCGGATAACAACACGGTCACAACACAATATTCAACGTCCCAAGATATACACCGATGGCACCGTACCTTACTCCATTCATCGTCGTGTATTTCATGTTGTAGTTGCTGAACCAGTTGATCATCGTCTTGCCTTCCATCAGCCGCAGTGGCGAGCAACTATGGACGATGAATATTAGGCCCTGCTACGTAACCATACCTGACGTTTGGTTCCTCACACGGAAGGGCGGAATGTGAAAGATGCTAAATGGGTTTTCAAACTCAAGTACAAACCAGATGGCACAGTGGATCGACATAAAGCACGTCTGGTTACAAAAGGGTTTAAACAACGGTATGGCTTAGACTATGAAGAAACCTTTAGTCCAGTTGTGAAGCCTACTACTGTTCGGATGATTTTGTCAATTGTTGTGTCCAAGGATTGGCATCTTCGCCAGATTGATGTCAATAATGCCTTTTTGCATGGTGAACTCCAATAAGAAGTATATATGCGTCAGCCACCTGGATATGAAGATCCTCAAGCACCTAATCATATTTGCAAACTTGAAAAGGCTATTTATGGTCTTAAACAGGCTCCGCGTGCATGGTACTCGAAACTTAGTGAGAAGCTTGAGCAGGCCAGATTTGTTGCCTCCAAGGCCGATACCTCTTTGTTTGTTTTTGACCAATCTGGAGTTACTATATATATGTTGGTATATTTTGATGATATAATAATTGCAAGTTCTTCCAAGATGGCTGCAGACAGGCTTATTGAGAAATTAGCTGAGGATTTCTCTCTCAAGGATCTAGGCTCAC
This sequence comes from Raddia distichophylla, assembly GCA_005191435.1. NCBI lineage: Eukaryota > Viridiplantae > Streptophyta > Magnoliopsida > Poales > Poaceae > Raddia > Raddia distichophylla. The sequence continues at coordinate 1,845,444 of SPJY01001389.1, forward strand.
TCAGCTATTTTCTTGGAGTTGAAGTTAAGCCGGAGACTACTGGGCTTGTACTTTCACAACATAAGTATGCACATGACCTACTTCAGAAGAATAATATGATGAACTGTAATTCTGCACTTACTCCCCTTGCCCTGGATAAGCTTTCTCTTGAAGGTGGATTGGTTCTGGATGATGTTGCGGCAAGTAAGTAACAAAGTGTTGTAGGTGCACTCCAATATTTGACTCTAACGAGACCAGATTTATCCTATGCGGTGAACAAGGTATGCCAATATTTTAAGAGTCCTACTGATGTACATTTTTCAGCTGTTAAGCGTATCTTGAGATATGTGAAGGGAACTGCAGACTTTGGACTTAGAATAAGAAAGGACAGATCTGGAGTGTTGAGTGCATTTTCTGATGCTGATTGGGCAGGATGCCCTGATGATAGAAAATCTCAAAATGGCTTTGCTATATTTCTTGGCTCTAATTTGATCTCATGGAGCTCTAAGAAGCAGCAAACTGTGTCTCGGTCAAGCACAGAAGCAGAATACAAAGCAGTAGCTAATGCAACTGCTGAAGTGATATGGTTGCAGTCTCTTATGAGGGAGCTCAAGCTGTTTCAATCAAGATCATCTATATTATGGTGTGATAATTTGGGCGCCACTTATCTCACGTCAAATCCAGTATTCCACTCTAGAACGAAATATATAGAAGTGGACTTCCATTTTGTTCGAGAAAGGGTGGCAGCAAAGCTCTTAGATGTTCGGTTCATCTCCTCTGGTGATCAAGTGGCTGATATCTTCACGAAGGCCTTATCTCGTGCATCATTTGAAAAACTACAGTTCGATCTTAACTTGGTCTCCACCAGTTCTGATCGAGGGGGGATGTTAAAGAATCGCATGAAACAAGATAATGATGTGTTGCTTAAAGATAAAGATCAACAGCTTGCTTCATGTAGAAGATAGCACGAGTAGTTAGCCTGTAGTCTATCCATGTAACATCATTTCGTTAGCATAGAGATATGTATATCCTGTAATGTATATCTTGTAACTTCTGAGTATAAATACAATGGGAGGCCGGTGAGGCTGCGTTGCGGCTAATAGTTTGTTTTTCATAGTCAACTATGTTTCAACATGCACCATCAATTCTATTGTCATGTATTATCAGCTTTACTAGAGGTGGAACACAAAATGAGTTCCAGGGAGCCAAGGTCTGGTCTGACTCGTTCGTCGCCAAGCGGAGCTGGCTTGTTGAAAGCTCACGAGCACTCTTGACCCGTGAGAGCTCATGAGCTCATTCATCAAAAGCCACCGCTACTGTTTGGATCAATCATCAACTTTGAGAAATGCTTTGGTCCACTTCGCCATCTCTGCTCAAATTCAAGTGCGGCGTTTTTTCTAAAGAGATTAAAGCACGACGGCAATAATGGAGCTGATCTAGTTCAACATGTTCTTGCTAAAGAAACCAGTAAGCGATGAACGAACAACACGGCGAGACGAAGAACTCAGGAAAGAATGAATCCCAATCCCCACTCTGTCCTGGTCATTGCAAGTTCCTCCCTGCACACAGGTAGTCGCCAAATCTCAAGCTCATGCATGGCTAGCTTCCCGCTTCCCGCACCAACCGCCCCAGATCTGAACAAGAAAGTGAATTAAGTGCGGATGATCGATGGGGGAGGCAAGGAAGCTGGAGCTTGATCTGAGTGAAGGGGTTGGGAAGACGAAGGAAGGTAGCTTGATCTGAGCACAGGTGGACTAGGAGGGAGGTGGTGCTTGTTTGATAGGGGAGTTTGGGGAGTGGAGGCGTTGGTGTAAGTAAGAGAGCGTAGCAAAGCTAGGAGAAGCTATAAAAGTTGCTGTATTAAATAGAGTGTCTGGTAGGATGAAGGAATCTGTTAGATTGCAGTATAAAGTGTGAAGAAAATTTACAGCGAAGCTCTAAATTTGCAGCACAGCTATTTGCAGCAAGTTTTAGAGCTCCTGCTAGCTTTGCTTTGAAGTTTACGAGTCAAACAGGAGTCGAGTCTGAGCGAGTCAGGGACAACTTAGTTAAGCTTTTGAGGTTCGTGCTCGTTTATAAACAAACCAAACCAAACTTGAGCAGCTTGTGAGCAATGAGCTCAAGTTTCAGTCCTACACCCCTAGTTTAAACAGTATTGTTGACATGTTCTAACAATCATTTGAAAATGATGTCATGTTGAATGTTTCATTAACAAAACATTATGAGTAGCAGATACAACCAAATGTTCTAACAGTATATGGTATATGTTTCAACAATATATTTATTATATATATTTTCTACATTTGAAACAAACATTCAATTTTTTTAAAAAAATTCGGATGCCTAACCTGCTGTGGGATCAATTACCCTACGCTATATAGCGCGTAGCGCTTCCGCGCAGCTCCCTCGCCATGCCATGTCATCCGAAATTTCACGGCCGTCCGATCGGTGCTGTCGACGGCCTAGATCGTGCCACGCCGCCCCTCCCTGCCCCACTGGACGCGCGTCGCTGCACAGCAACCGCCACGTGCGGCCTTCTATCACCTGCTCGGCCGCGTAGCGGTCAGCCAGCCACGCCACGCGCTACCCCTCCAGCCCAAAAGATTTTGCAGAAAAACCCTCCGTTTGTTCAATTTTGTGCTAAGGGCCCCGGCCAGCGGTGATACCTCGATGGAAATTTTTGTCTGTGCCCTTCGTTTTTCCCGCCGAGTGCAGACCAGCCCTTTTGGCCTTTCTAGGTACACCCGTAGTTGTAAGAAAATTACCAGCAATGCCACCGCATGCCCCACCTGCTCCATCCCCAGACCCTAGCCTCCATTCCCCGATTCGCCCCTCTGCGCCGTTCCCCCTCTCAGTCTCGACCCCGCGCCGCCGCCTCCTCCCATGGCCACGCCTCCTCCTCCCCAGCCAGCCCCCGGCCGCGCTGGAGGGCCGCCGCCTTTCTTCCGGAGCCACTCCTCCCCTGTCTCCCGCCGCCACCTAATAGCCTCCTTCCCCCCCGGCGCGCTGCCGTCGTGGCGCGGCCATGGAACCTAAACCCTCGATCCCCGCCGAGCTCTTCCCGACGCCCGATGCGGCCCCGCTCCTCTTCCATGGAGCGCCGCCCGCATCCAGCTCGGGCCACGGCGCCCCGACGTCGCCCGTGTTCGTCCTCAACACCGGCGCCTTCGCCTGGCGTCGCGGCGCACCCGGCCTGCCCTTCCATGGCGGCACCACGACGGCAACTACAGCGCCGCATGGCAGCTCCGGATTGGCTGTTGTTTTTTTAAATTTTTCAGATATATGAAGGGATTGGCTTCTCTGACGACAATGCTAGGATTGTGGTGTCCTTTGCTCCTTTATATTGTATTTTATTAGGTCCTAGCGACATTAGTACTTAGTGTCCAAATTTCTGTCCTGCTAAACCTGTAGAATGATTGGTGGTTGCGAGCACTTCAAAATTTCGTTTCGCTGCATCTATTCTTTTAGAAAAATACAACTAATGTTTTCATATCGAGCAGTTTCCTTGACCAAGATATAAGGTTATTGTCAGCATTCCGTTTCCAAACATATAAGTTCTTTTTATCTTCTAGAGACTAGAGGTAATTCAATTTAAAATTATGTGCTGATTTTGATGTTGATTAATATGGGTCACAAATGATGTTCAAGTAAAGCTGAAAAAGAGAAATAATGATTCATACAAAGCATCTGTTAAGTGGGAACGGATGATACTGTCATCAAGCATTTCGTGCTCTGAATCAAGCTGCTGGTATAATAATACTCATTTTAGTTGATGAGATAGCATTGCATTTTCTGTCATCAACAGTTTTTTCAGAGTCCAAGGCATTTGCTTGTGAATGAATCAGCCGTAGTGATTAGTTGATGAGATAGGATAGCATTTTCTGTCATCAATAGTTGTTTTAGAGTGTAGTGCATTTGCTTGTGAATGAATCAACCGTAGTGGTGTAATCCTTTTTTTTCCTCATTCCACTAATTTATTTCTTTTTCCTATAACATGGGGATACCATTGGTCGAGAGTGTTAGACAAGACCTACAGTTTACACTCTTTTACACCAAGAGCTTAGTGAAATGCATATTTGAGAGGCTTGGATGCTTTTGGGGCAACCAGCCAATTTGATCCGAGGCTGAAGCATTTTATATGTAAGTGTGCATGGATCAATTATAACTAGGTTTAAATCTTATCATTTCTTTGTGGTGATGTATGCAATAATCAAATGATACTTGATAGAGAACTACATAAGTGCATGTTCAGTGTTTTGTGCTTCTGATCCTGAATTCTGCAGGTTGCACTATCAATTAAATTTTTTTAGTTCTATATTTATTGTGCTTACTTATGTAGGTTGGGTTCAATAAGGCTTAGGTCATGCATTTCAGAATAGGGGCTGTATATGAAACAGACTATTCCAGTTATTCTGTTACTGCTTTTTTATTATCACATATTCTATTTTTATTTAATACTTCATCTCTACCTTGGCCCCCTATTTTTCATAACACCCTGGCATTGGTTAATCCTACAGGTAGAAAATAACCGTGCACAACTAAAGTTGGTTTGCATATGCCTTCTACCTTTGAACAAATGAAGTTGGTTTGCATGTTATAACAGTTATAAATGGTTTCATATACGGTGGAAAATTGTCAGCCTATAGTGTCATGTTTACATTCTTAGAGACACTAGAATTGTCCAGAGTATTCATGAGCTACAAAGTATTGTTCTTTTACTGTTAGGATATATGATTTTGTGTCCAACCTAAACTCTTTAAGTACTGGTCTATTCTGAATTCTCTTATATAGTTATTGATTGCTAATGTATAATATTCTGAACATGATGTAGGAAACATGACTTTATGTCATAGCTTTATGTGATAACCTCTTTTTAACAATTTGATCTTTCTGCTTTTTCAATACTGTTCTCTCCATTGCAGAGCCACACGGGGCTTCGCCCACGCGCCACAAGCGCGTTTGCTTGCTAGTAGAAGTACAAGCGTGAAAACGCGCCTCCTCCGTGCGCTACGTGGCTCGCCTCCCGGTCTGCGCCGCTGCAGCCGTCGGATCGCGCGAGCCAGCCAGATCCAGCCGTCTGTTTCGATTTAACGTATAAAATGGTTTCTGTTCCACGAATCTCAGCCGTGCGGGCTGTTTGGCCGGTTGGTTTAACGCAGCTAACTCTCACCACGCAGCCCAGCGTTCGAATCTCACCACCGTCGCACATTTTTCGTGCTTTTTCCAAATGCATGCGCTTATACAGTACGTGTACACACAGACTTACCTGGCTGCAGGTCATAGCCATTGTGCTTGCTCAGATGGCTAGCTCCACATGCAGTAAGCTGGAGGGAAGGAAATTTTGTCGCACCCCCTGCCACCGAACAAGCCGTGGCACCCATGCCTGATGATTGACACGTGGGCTGCACCAATCTTGAAGCAAGAAATCCCAAAAACGCAGCTTGCCCTCTCCTATTCGGCTTGCAGGTCGCAGCATCCAGCATCCCCATTCCCAAATCACGGCGCAGGCGTCGCTTTGCCGCCTTCCTCCAACGCCCTCAGCCTCCCTCCACCGCGACTTCGCTGGACGCCGTCCTCACCGTCCGCCGCAGCCCACAGGTTCGTCGGGTGCCGCCGCCTCCACTGCCGCTGCTTTGCGGGGAGCCGCGGGATCCGCCGCCGCCCCCGCCTCGTGGGGCTCCGCCTCCTGGGGAGCCAATGGATCCGCCGCCGCCGCCGCCTCGTGGGCTCTGCCTCCACCGCCTCGTCGGGCTCCTCCGCCGCCGCTTCGCCGGGAGACACAGGCTCCGCCGCCGCTGACTCGCCGAGCTCCATCGCCACCGCTTCGTCGGGAGCCGTGGGCTCCGCCGTCGCCACCACACTGCCGCTGCTCCGCTCTACTAAAGCTTTTGTTGAAAGCATGAGCAGCAACTTGGAATTTTGGAAAGTGTGAAGCTTGAGCTTCTGGGAAGGCACCTATGAAGCTTATTGTGAATTGTGAATTAGGAATTGGTTAATAAATCTTGTTTTGGCTGTACTCTATAACTTGTTTTGGATGGACAAAGGCTTGTACTGTCAGCATGTACAAAGAATTTTGTGAATGGAATGAAATTCATGTATGCACAAATGTTGTTACTCTGAAATGAAAAGTATGTTTACTGAATTTTGTTCAGTTTTGTGAAATCGGTGAGGCTCAATTGACAGAGGATCAAATATGAATGTCTGTGTGTGAATTCAAACTGAATTTCTAAGTCTGAATCCTATCCACAACCACCTAAAATTTTGAAATATGAAGTCTGGAATTGTGTAATTGTTGAATTAACCAAATGAGCATGCCTTTGTTGTGTTCAGTCTAAAATATGAATGCTCCTGCACATGCCCCATGATTTCTTTTCTGAGCAAAGACAACCTGAATTTTTAAGCCTCAACATATATTAATTTTGGCACTGTTGTGTTAATGACACTGGTGCTACCATGCTTTTGAACGAAAGGAGCTTATTTCTTGTGTAAAAGGAGCTTCTTCAGATCATTTTTAGAGCGCAGCAAATAAGTCCAAAGGAATTTTGGTCTCTGATTAAGGACACTTAAAACACAATCTATCAATTTCATTGGAAGTCACATGCTTTGCTTCTGATGTATGCTTGCTGAATTTATAAGCCCAAAAAAGATAAAAGATGCTTTGCTTTGCTTCATTGGAGGTCATCTTGAAACCAAGAAAGACAAAAGATGTAGTGCAAAATAAGCCTCCTCTAGAATATGATACATGTACAAAGGTATGCCACTTATAAGGGCATTTCTCCATCTACAGCAGTAATTTAAGGTCTTTGCCTTTGATAAACAAAAGTATGCCATCTGCATATGCATCTATGTAGACATCTATGTAGGCATCTGCATATGCCAACTATATGGGCAATTCATACACAAAATATACAAAAACAGCCCTCTATATGAGCATTTGACTTTCATATACAAAAGTATCTCCTCTGTATGGACATTTCACCCAGAGAATCGTGCTTGAGCTGCCTCGCCTTCATCGAAATCCAGCCTTCGAGAAGCACATGATGTGTATCCTCCCAACAATAGATTTGTAAATTCTCCTTGCATGGTAGGAAAGGATAATGTTGCACAATCAAGAGAAGACATGTCATCTGTCCATATTGGGATTTCCATGGCAACATTTGTATTTGTCTGCAGTGGTTCCTAATCATTAGACTGGGAAGGTCCATGTGCTAAGCCATTTTCAGAGGAACTTGGATCTTTTCCTGTGAAGATTAGAAGAAGTGGAGGATTACTGTTTAATGAAGTTGAACAACAGCAGTGTTAAATAAAAAAGAGTTACCTCTATTTCTTTGCTTTTTTGTTGATTTTTTGTTCCCTCTCTCAAGTAAATTTTTGGATCTTTTTTGAGTTGCACCTTTTTTATGCGATGGAACTCTAAATGATATTCGTGTCTTTGCAACATCTTCTGTACACTCAAGAGTACATTGTGGAACCTCATCATCCTCAAAACTTATTTTGCTTAGTAAATCTTCTATTTCAGAAGCCACCTTATCTATGCCATTTTCAAAGTGATCAGCAACCTCTTTTGAAATTGAACACTTCGATGCAATAGAGATTACCTTTCGAGAAATTCGAGCACAACGTGCTTGTAGGCTTTCTGAATTAGTCGATGCTTTTTCAGAAAACAATCCCTTTTTTGCATACTTTGTCCATCGATTTAGTATGTATTGTGATGGCAAGATAAAAATGTTCTTCTGGTTGAAGACCCGTAGAACATGCTTGCACAACATACCTACATATGTTAGGAAGCATTATTTTTTACAGCAAAAAAAAGTTGGGTTGCTATCACATTAGGTTGATGAAACACAAACCTGAGCAAGTATACTTCTTGCAAGAACAAGATGAATGCATACTTTCCGAATCAAATATCACATTAGCTTCATCCTCGTCATGATTAATTGATGTTACCATGAATGTGCTGGTTGTCCCCTCCTCCTGTATCAGTGTACATGACAATGGAAATTGTTTTCTAAATTCATCCTCAAAATCAGCAAAGAGATTCCTTGTGTATCTTTCAGATGCAGTCTTCAACATTGGCAAACTAGATACATATGGGTCTGGATTGCTGTATCTTGACTCGAAGTCCTCATACAACTCGTTACGGCGGAGACGAGCATTGCATTTGTCATATTGAACTAATAGTTCTGAAATTGAAAGTTTTCGGCGAAAAGTTTTTTTGAAGACATTATTCATACTTTCACTCCTTTGCGTTGATGTCATGTCAGCACAAAAGGAATCACGCCGGTGGACAGTAGCCCATTTCTCACGAAGTGAATATAAATTTTGAATCCATGCATTGTCTTGAAGGTTGTAAGAGGCTAACAATTCTTCCCATTTCATTTGGAAATGAGCCACCGATCTTTCTTCATATACGCAACTCTTAAAGTCGGAAAGAAACCGAGGATGGTTATTAATAACATGGCTAATATGCTTAGCTGCATTTTGGTAGATATGCCATAAACAAAGCCGATGACTTGTGTTTGGCAATACCATCCTGATTGCCTTTGCCATTGCCAAACATTGATCAGTGAAAATTGAGTTGGGTTGCTTGCCAGACATTGCTTTAAGAAAGGTATTGAGGAGCCAAATAAATGAATCAGCAGTTTCATCAAACAACAATGCAACTCCAAAAAGTATGGTTTGCTTGTGATGGTTGGTTCCAACTATTGGAGCAAAGGGCATTTCACACTTGTTTGTCTAAAATGTTGTGTCAAATGACAACACATCGCCGAAGCAAGCATAGTCACTGATGGATTGGCTATCAGCCTAAAAGAAACTAGCAACCCTACCATCCTCTTTATCTAGCTGAATAGCATAAAAAAATGAGGGATCTTGGCTTTGTTTGTTCTCCAAGTAGTCCAATAAAGTTTGAGCGTCTTGAGCTTCCAAGTACTTTCTCCTCTGACGGCCAATATAATTATTGCAATCCATCGGCAAGAAAGGTACATTTTCATCTCCACCATACAATTGTTCAAAGAAGCTATAAATTTCTGCCGGTTTAATTCCAGCTTCTCGCATTTTTCCAATAATGTGTTGATCACCCTCTTCAATATGGCGTTGTGATATGAGCATATGTGACTTATTTGGACTTACAAAAGCATGATTATGATTGAGTTCAACTTTTCGTAGCGTCCAAATACCGTCTCTAGAAATGCCGAATCGAACAAATGCCTTGCAAGATGACCTTGTTGAAGCACGCTTCTTCTTTGTTTCTTGGGTTGGATTAGTACTTTTTTTACCTTCATTGCTGCAAACCATATATTTAGCACATAATGTTTTATCCCTTCTTGTTTTCCCGTGGCATTTCCGAATACTAAACCCAAGTTTGCGCGCATATGCATTATAGAAGTCATAAGCATCTTCTTCTGACTGAAAGGTCATGCCCACTGTTGGTACAATTACAGAGCTACTGTTTTGATCATCCACTTGCCCCTAAAAGCACAAATAAAACTTGATACATTTTTGTTGGTTTTAAATAAATTCACTTCAGACAAAAATTATGCTAAAGACAGAAACACCCTATAGGAGTTGAAATTTGCTTCGATCAAGAATCAATCTGTGAGAAATACCTTACGATTGAACTGAGGGCTTTCTTCGTTAAATTTATGAGGGCTCTCATTGTCATCAGAACTGATCTCTTCATCAACATTGGTCTCCTTGCTATTTGTGAGTTCTTCAGTCGAATTCGACATGAAGACAATAAAATTGGTGAAGTCGTGGCCAAAAGATGCAAATTCTTGCAAGGGAAAAATCACAGCAACTTAAAACCAACAAGAAGAAATCACCATTATCAAACCAAATGAAGCTGCAAATGACAACCTTACCAGCTAGGAGCCACGATCGTGTGGCTGCCCTTCTTGTCAATAGCCGGTTCACCGCGTCGGCGACGCAGTCACCGCGGGAACTCACGAAGCGGTGCCCTTGCTCCTGTGTGCTTAACCCTAGCTAATCTAAGTGTTTTGGGGATTTTTGCTTCAAGATTGGTGCAGCCACGTGTGAGCCATCAGGCATGGGTGCCACGGCTGTTTCGGTGCCGTGCCACGGAATTTCCTTCCTGGAGACCAGCGTTCGAGCCACCAGAACGCTGCGTGATTTTTCACGCAGGCAAGCAGTAGCTGGCTGTATTTTTTCTCCCTTTCCTATTTCTTACTTTTTTTGCACGTCGCGGAAAAAACGAAAAAATTGAAAGCTTCCAAAAATTAAACCATGGCTGCAAATAGAATACCCATAGAAAATTTGATGTTATTCAAAGTTCATAAAGTCCAAATTTACAAATAATTTGCTCTTTCTTATTAATGGCATATTTCTCCTCCATTTTTTGTTTCTCAACTTTACCTACGATAGGTCATAAAAAAATATTTGAAAGTTTTCGAAACAAATTTGCTAATTGATGTTTCTTACATTTCTTTTGCACGTCGCAAATAAATCAAAAAAATTGAAAGCTTCCAAAAAATAAACCATGGCTACAAAAAGAATGTCCATAGAAAATTTGATGTTATTCAAAGTTTATAAAGTCCAAATTTAAAAATAATTTGCTCTTTCTTATTAAGGGCATATTTCTCCTCCATTTTTCGTTTCGCAACTTTACTTACGGTAGGTCATCAAAAGAATATTTGAAAGTTTTTGAAACAAATTTGCTAACTGATGTTTCTTACATTTCTTTTGCACGTCGCAAGGAATTCAAAAAATAAAAAACTTATAAAAATTAAACCATGACTGGAAAATTAATATCCATAAAAAACTTGATGTTATTCAAAGTTCATAAAGTCCAGATTTACAAATAATTTGCTCCTCCTTATTAAGGGCATATTTCTCCTCAATTTTTCATTTCGCAACTTTACTTACGGTAGGTCACAAAAAAAAAAGGTTTCAAAGTTTTTGAAACAAATTTGCCCTTAATAAGACTCTTTTATTTTCATAGGTTGATTTTGTTTTATTGATTCACCTCTCCTCGAAGAATCATCAAGCAGTCGTCTGCAAATTATTGACAATGTCAGCCAGCTGGTAAGTAAGTAAAACTTTATAGTTAGCATCACTTTTTTGTTTATATGAACTTAGAGCTTCCTCATACAATGTTGCCTTTATGATCTTATCTATTTTAAATATACAATTGCTACTTGATTATTTTACTCCTGTGTCGACCCCGTCAAGGTTAGTTTTATTTTACTTTGTCTTGGTCTTAACTATTTTTCGTCCTGCAGTTGTTCATTCCTGGCTGTGCTCTATGGTTCAGGTACAAGGTTACTCTTGTTGGTATGGCTGACCCAGATCATGTTGGTCTCGATTCGTCTACAGCGGAGTTCACTTTTCTCGCTCATACAGCGAAACAACTTATAGGTTGCTCCGTCAACGCAGTGCTTGCATCGGGCCACCATGATTAGTTCCAGCCACCAGCTCAGATTGTTGCACTATATGGTAAAAAACTCAGGCTAAAAGTTATGGTTACAGCATATGCCTTCAACCGTCCAATGATGGCATTCCAGGTCTCCGAGCGCATGTTGTGGGTGACGATAGCGATGCAGAGCGCACGCTGGTTCCTCCTTCGTCAACACACCTATCCACAGTCGGGAGTTCGTCCCAGATCCGAGAGGTACCAGTTTCGGGTGAGCATTTTTCTGCGCATAGCACGCACCTATCGATGGGTACCACTGGAAGTAAGGTAACATGTTTGCTTCTAAATCAATGCGGTACAATTTATCATGCACACTACGTTTCTGTGACATGTATAACTACCTTTGCTGTGTTTTCACTTAGTAACTGCTTCGTCTGGCTCAACGTTTACAAATATTGGTGATGTTATTCCTCATACCGACAGGAGCCAGGTGTTAACGCTGTGCGCTACTTCATCTCGCCAGATCAGCCCCGACCTACCCGTGCCGTTGTCCAACATCGCGGCAATTTCCTCTGTTCCCATCGGCAGACATGACTATGTGTTTTGTGCTACCCCACCTGACCAAGTAGTCTATCTCACCATTAACGAAACCTTATCTTATTTTATAGTCCATTGATGTATACGCCCAAACATATCTATCCTATGAGCTAATGCCTACCAAAGATGGCGTGCCTCCTATGACATGAGTAACAAAATATGCTTTATTCGTTAAAAAACATTTCTCATTGCTATGAACATACTTAAAGGTACATGCATGGCTTTGGCAGGACCGAAGACTCTGCGAGTAATGTTGTGTCGCTGCCGGTCAAAAAGAAAACTATATTAGGACCAGTCCTTCTTTCGGTTTCGCTGCTTACTGCATGCTCCCCGTAACAGCAAGCTTCTTTTGTTGACTGAATATTGCCCAACCTGTCCAGCAGAATTTCTCTTTTGCTCTAATCGTAGCTGTGGCTATCCGTTGATTAGCCTATGTACATTAACGTCAATCACTATGCTGGGCACGAAGATAACTGCTTAAGGAGCACTCCTTCTCATTTAGCCAATACAAATCCTGCCCCTACAAGATAAGTAGCAACATGTTAATCCATGGATGACAATGTTTATTTACTTATATTAACATCCACGATGTAACTAGACGAACAACCACCTTTGCCAGCCAGCCAGACCCCGTTTTGCTCTATGCCGTCCAGCGCAATCGCAATCAACACTCCTGTTAAATGTGGTAATCAACTCCCACGAAGGCGTTGCCACACACGCTGGCCCTTCGTAATGAAGTAACCTTCTGTGCTACCGGTTCTCCAACCTGGTGACCACTTTCGTCCATCGATCTGGCTTCCTCCGAAATCCTGTGATCGACCAAAAAAAAATATAGTTCCTAACCTAACGAACACACATAACTTATTGCCGTCCGCTGCCATACGTGCCGACCGCATAGGCGGCCAGCTTTCTGGGCATCGCCTCCCTCGGCACGCCACGGACGCGCAATCTCAACTAGTTCGATTGATAGCCGTCCAGACAGAGATTTTTGTGCAGGGAAAAGCGCCAAACTGAGCTAGCAGGTTAGCACCATGCCACCAGCACGTTCAAACCGCAGTGGCACGGCGTCAATGCGCACCGGCGCCGGCCTACAGTCGCCGTTCATGCACGAGTCCAGTTCATATTTAGTCGCAGGTTTATGGCATTGGAAATCAAATTTGTTGCATTAATTGGTTAGACTTTTGGCCTAACTAAAGTGGGTCATGCGACTCGTAACATGAATGCAAGTGCAACGCCAAAATTAATTAAACAAATCATGCTAGATTAGGTCATGGGAGCTTTCTTTGACTGCCGGAGCCACGCGTCGATCACCAGAGCTGTTGTTCCGCGTCCTTCTCACCCTATCTCATGCCTCCTCTCTCCTTTGATCCCTCGTTGTTCGTTCCTCTCCGTTTCTCCTACGTCTACTGTTTTTCCATGGCTACATAACATCGTTAACAACCTCTCTATATCGTCCCTCTAAAACAGTATTGACATCCCCTCTATCCATCTCACTAAAAAATTCACAATTTATACTATAATTTAAAAGATTTCTTTCACACCAACAGTTCATCTATATCTGATACAGTATTATATATAAAGGGCCTGCTGGAGATGCATTTGTTTGGTAAGGTTGAAGAGATTAAGCCGGATCCAGCAAGCACAACATAGGAGCTCGTGTGATCTAGAGAAGAAGATGGCAAGGAGGAGATGTGTCATCCATTTTCACATAAAACCTCTAAAAAGGTACATGTTAAACTTGGTTTTTGTCCATAGAAATTTGTGTTTTTTGTGAAACTTTTTTATTTGGATCTGAAGGTCCATCCTCTTACTTTTTGCATGGGACCTTAACAATGTACGAACGAAACTTGATTTTTACCTGTTCAACTATGTGTTTGTTCTCGTGAATCTTTCTTATTTGTATTAAAAGATCTAATGAAAAACACTTCGATATGTAGCCAAGTTTCATTGGTATATGGTACAAGTTTGATCGATACGTTCCCTATAGGTCTCGGTAGTAAAGTTTAATTGATTCTTTCATGAAGTTCCATCAATACTTTCCCTAGGCCTCTGTAATAGCAAATTTCGCTAACACTCAAGTTCATCAACATTGAAGTTTTATTGGTTTTTCCTCAAGTTTCATATTGCTTTCTCAAATTTCAATTATTATTTTCTAAGATTCGTTAGGTTTTGCCCAATTTTGCATATTTATTTTTACCAAGTTTCATCAATATGTTTATAAGGTTTCATAGTTACCTTTTTAAATTTTAAATGTTGATATTTAATGGAACTTTTTTTCTATTCATCATTCGATTTGAGACGCACGCCCGTGAAGTATCGTAGCCACAAGAACAGACTAGTAGCTACTGATCCAGTCAATGCGTGTGGAATATGTTCGATCGGCGAACGTATGTGGGAGTCCCAGGCCCAGTGATTCCTGGTAGTTTCCTGCAGTAAACAAGCAAACATGCAGAGTTATATATATGTGTAGATGTGTACGTAGCATGGCAATTATCCCTGGATCATACATATATATAAGGTTGTTTTACGATACATTATGAATGACAATTAATAAATACATAAACGAGGCCAAATTTTAGATCTAATCGTTCGCTGTAAAAAGAGTACTCCTATTACAGTAGTATTTTTATTGTAGCTACGAGGGACGACAAAAGTTGACGTATGCACTTGCCTGATTTTCTAGTCGGATCAATCGTCACTAGCTCATTAATTGCCGTAGCACGTACTGAATCTATCTAAGAGTATGTACAATGCAGTTGTTTCTAACTATTGTCATATCAGTTAAAGACAATACTAAAGATTGGGCACACAGGCCCCCGCGTCGTCCCTCTAGGCGACACGGGCGGCGACACAACCGCCCTCGCCACAAACCCCCTCACCGGAACCCTAGCCGGCCGCCGCCACCGGTGGCTGGTCTAGGCGGCGGCGGCCACGTCCTCCCCCTTCTCCTCCTCCTCCCTCCTCCCTTTCTCCCCCTCTCTTTTCCTCTTCGTGCTTCGTCAGCAGCTTGGCGGCGGCCGCCCCAGCCGGAGCCGGCAGCGCGGTGGCCGGATCCGGTGGCCGCGGGCCCGCACGGCTCCTTGGTCGAGCTGGGCGGCGCGTGGCGGCGCGGCCTGGACGGCCCGGTCTGGGTGCGGCGCGGCGCGCGGCGCGTGGCGGCCGTGCGCGCCCGCGGCAACCG